>CM031243.1:815140729-815374769 GCA_018340775.1 Taxus wallichiana var. yunnanensis | reverse complement strand
TCTATAGTTATGGTTTGGAGTTTCGTGAAACCTCGTGTATGAGTACATGTTGGGAATTCCATGTTGTTTTAGTCTACTTATGTTACAAGTACCTTTGAGTCATGATAATGTGATAAATACTATGTTGTGGGGGCTATTTATGTTCCTTTATGGGTTAGTTGAGTTCTTGTGATGTGATTGATATCTCTTGAAAAGTGCACCCTAGTCGAGAGATAATAATAGGGGTTATAATATTGATTTTAATCTCTCACTCATAGATACAATGGAAACACCTTAGGTATGTGGGCATACCTATTGTTGAGGAGAGTCTCCAGGTGATCGTGGCATGGTTCCATTTTTATGTATCCTAAACTAAATTTTTGGGGTTTCGAGGTAAAAGTATGACAATAACTAAAATTGAAAGGGGGTGATACACAAAACATGTTGAGGGATTTGAATGAGTATATGCATAATAAAATTGAGAATGAATTTTGATGACAAACCAATAATTTTTAGAAGAATATTAAAATATAATAAAGTCAAAGTGCAGTTTGATGGTTTATTTTTAATAAAACTTGGATGAATAATTTAGCTAATAATAGTTTTTATTACTATGCATGTCTTATCCAATGTGCATGAAATATTTATCTTCTTCTATTTGATGTGACACCTATAACTTGATCCACTTGCAATGATAATTTTAGCATTATTTAATTCTATGCCCTTGGATGCACATGAAAAATATAATATTCTGTGTGAGAAAAAATAATTATTTTGTCTTTAACACTTTTCAAAAATTCACCTAATGTGTGGGGACCACCTACAGGCTCTGATTTTTACATCTATGCATATGCTCAACTATTCATGCTGATAACGACATCTTTATCTTTTGTGACTGTATGCATAATAAAGTTCCTGCAAAGCACAACTATGATTATCCCATCCTTAGCAAAAGTTTTCATCTAATATGGGGACCACCTTTGTGCATTTATGTGCACATGGCCAAATAATGTTTCCTTTTATTTGAATGAGGATAGTTTGGCAAGTTTAAGGTACTTTGTAAAAGTTAAGGTGAAAATTATGACCTTAGCATATAAATCATTGGCTTCTTTGCATCATGGTATACACCTTGGAATTATTGTTGTTTGACACACCATGCATTATCCTTCTCAGGATTCTTTATATAGTCGATGGTATATGTTATAGTCTCATTTTGAATAATCATTAAACACATGATTTAATTTGGCCCCTTCTCTTATCATTGTAAACATCATTATCTTGGGGCTCCTTTTGGCATATTCTAAGGTTTGGAAAATATAATCATTTGAACATTATGGTTCAAAACATTATCAAAGGTCAATGTAATAATTTTATAAATCATTGGGCTAGCCCCCTTTGTGTTGATGACTCGAATCTTGTGCCTTTTCTCGGTGGGATGGACTAACCCTATTACATTTAGGATTTTTTGTTGCTTGACACATTTGTACTTTCCTTAAATGTTGTTGAGTTTTGATACACCGTGGGTTGTTTGGAATGAAGATCTATCTTGTAACACAAAATCAATCATTTCACTTTTATTTCCATTTTGGAGGGCAAAGCTATGGAGGAATTCTATAGACAACCATGAATGATTTTTTGAGCTCTATCCTTTGTAAAAATTAATTCTACGAGTTCTAGGTATGGATTCTTGCATGTTGTCTATGGATCAACTAAATTTTCACCGTGGATTTGTTTTGAAGAAACAACCACCATTTTTAGCATTTCAATTTTTCCTATTTCATTTCTGATTTGAGATATTATTCCTACCTTTTGATGATATGGAGGCATGTTCTTATTTTCTAGGTAAGTGTTTATGAGCTCACTATATTGTCATTCGAGATCTACATTCAATCAATGGTCGTCATTTGAGATGGAAATATTTCTCTAACTCCCATATTACTACTTCAAATATGATCTCGTGGAGTCATTTTTCCTCAACAGTGAATAAGGTAAGGTTTTTTAACGATTATCTTTTATATCTATAAATTTTCTCAGGTGGGTTTCTCTAAAAATTAGTTTCTCTGCATACTAAGCTTTACCCAAGTTGATCTATGCTGTAATAGCCGTCATTGTAGAAAATGTGAAATTTATGGTTTCTTTCTTTTTGTGCATTTTCCTTGGCATTTTGGGTTTAAATTTCACTCTTTTGCATTCAAAATCCTTTGAGATCTCGTACTCACCAAGAAAACTACTCTTGATGCTTTTTGTTTTAAGATGTCCTTTTGCTCTAGTATTTTCTTAATATTTGGTCTTGGATAAAACCTTAATCTTAGCTTCCTCTGTGATTTTTATTTTTATGCCACAAGTCACATTGTGTTTCTTCTTTATTGTTTCCATTGCCATTTGATCGACTAGAGTGAGGGTTTATTTTGAGCAGGTGTAGGCTCATATTTACTCCTTGAGCTGGGTTTGTAATATACTAGATTTTTTTCTCTATTTTTCATTGATTCATGAAACAACATTCCTCTAACATTATTTTTGTTTGTCTGTTATCGATATTAGAACCTTAACAACATTGAGTTAGGCTCTATTCACAACCGTTGTGTTTTTTGATCAATGGTCATCTTAAACACCCATGGCATTGACATTTACAGTTTTTAGTAATTTGTGCTTTTAGATTTATTGATTTGTACTATAGCTTCAAGCTTGAAAAATGCCTTAGACCCATTATTTATAATTCAAATATCTTCTTTCTAAAACTACTTCGGGTTTTCTTCTATTCATTCCTCTTAAACTGCCATTAATGAGGATGACCCAAAATATAATCTTGAATCTGGGCCATCATTACATTTTTATAAGTTGTTTTGTGATTTTATCTATAATAGACTTGAATTTGGAAGAACTAGTAATATCAACTTCATTCCCAAGTTCTCTGCAATATTTAATGAAAATGTAATGACCATACGATACAAAAAACTTTTCTCCTAATCTAGGTGAGCTATGCTTCGTCATTTTAGAGATGGATTTTTGTGACTAATATTTCCTTCTTAGTCCTTCAACACCTTTATTGTTGGATTTAGAGTTGTTCTTTATAGATTTTACCTCATTGTGTTCTCTTGATACAACCTTGTCGAAAATATCATCATATGCTAACTTTCTAAAATTGTGTAATTCAATCTTTGTAAAGTTAATAGAAGCAATTGAAAATGTGTATCTTTGTTCTAGCTCATTGTTACGCACATCCTAGTATCTTTGAACTTAAATGATGTCTTATACCATCATTGTGTTCAAAAACACTTAAAATTTCCAATATTGACTTTATTATAAATTTGAGCTGTAGCTCCAAATTTTCCATTTCGTAATGTATTGTGTTACTACTAAAGTGGATTTTGTTCTGATCTTCAATTGTACAAATCTTAGGAAAATTGTTAACGAATGAAATCCTTTTTATAAATAGATCTTTTTTGAAAGATAAGTGGTTGCAAGAATAAACTGTGATTAGTAGAAACTTTCTTTTGTATTGAAACTGCCAATTACATTTCCTACAATTGTACTATATTTATGGGCTTCATGGAGTCATAGATGTGTTGATGTTTGTGTGCCATTAAAAGATCATTTAATCTATTTGAATGCTTGAATTATCATTTACACTCATGTATTATCCTGACCTCCTTTGAAACTCAAAAAAAATCTGCAAACATTGTAACGATTTAAGCTTGTCTTTAGCAAATCTCAAAGTTGAAATCCAATGTTAAATTTTGCTTCTTAATGCAATGTATGCTTGAATAATAAGAAGGGCATGATTGTAATTGTTTCTTGTGCTGATTTGAATGTATACATTATTTGATCTATGAATGTATATTGTAACCTATATCCTATTCTTATAAGATGTATATGTGTCATGCAATCTCTGGTTGCTTCTATATATGCACCTAGAAAGGGATAAATATGCTTATTTACTTGTGCACTTGTGCCTGTAATTTTTAGTTTTTAAAATTGCTTGATAATTGAAACTTGCACTCTTAAAATTCTCACCTAAAACTCATAGCTGTTGTAAATTCTACACCTTTGATTTTGTATTTGCACTCTGTAATTTCTTACTCATTTTTTGAGAAAAAATAAATTGAAGAAAATCTCTTTTGATCATAATTTATTCTATTTATGAATCTGTAACCTTACATAGTCCATTCCATCTTATAATGTAGAGCGACAACGTTAGATTCGATATCTCTGTCTAGTTGGTATAATCTGTCCCACACATTGTGGCTTTAAAGATGTCCTCAATTGGAGTTCTAATTTAATAACATGAAAACCCATTGTATTTATTTTTCATCTTTTCCCCGAATGATGATATTATGTGTTCTTGAGTTGTATCTGGATTGCAAGTTTATAAAAACTTGAAAAATAGAAAATGCTTCCATATTTGCTTGTAAAAGGCTTTTACTTTGGCTTGAGCACTCTGTTTTGTGAAGTTTATACCTATGAAATGACTAGAATTTTTTTGATCTTTAACTTCTTTGACCTGTGATGATGAAATTATTTTGTTGCATGAATAAATGATCTAGACTCCATTTATGATATTGTGGCTGCAAATCTGATATGTTCTAATTTATTGTACCTTCTATACTTGAATCTTTTGACCTTCTTTTCATCAAATATAATTGTAGCTTTAATTACTTGGAATGAGAAAATAAGATGGTCAATGTTCTTAGGTTCTTCTTTGTCATGATTCTGAGTTGTATATCTTGTAAATGCTTCTTTATTAATTTTGTACTGATTTCAAGTTCATTTTTTGAAAGTGCATCTGCTTAAAGCTGTGAATACAACAAGCATGAAATCCGAGCTTTGACAATCATTCATTTCCCCCTTTTCAGGTACAATTGCAACAATTGGAAAAAGTGGTGAAGAGGGAGTAGTGAGGACAACAACTCACACCAGAAACATGAAAATCTAGGAAATGATGGATTCCATCCTTTCTTTGTTCACAACTTTACGTATATGTTCTTTCATTGCATGCACTTGCTTTCAGAGTTATTCCCACAGCTTGTGTGGGTTCATTATATTGTTATTCCTCATGAATAAATGAACTATTTTTGTGTAATGAGATGTGTGTCTTTTCTTTTCTATGATTTATTAATTTTTATTCATAATAAATAAACCTATACAACTCAAAACACTGAAATAATTCACTTAATCATGGAAATAAATAAAAACCGAATGTACCTTTTAATGCTCATTGGATGGCTAAAATTTATTATGTACACTATCCTTCAATTCTGCAACTTATTTTTAGCTTCAAAACATCATGTCCGATATATGCTTCCCTTCCTGCCTTCTTCAAGGCCTTGCAATGGTTGTTTACGGTTGTTGCATGGTTCTAACAAGGGTAATAAATGCAATGGATGCATGTATGAGGCATGGCATTTTGTAACTACACCCAACTTGTATTTTTTATCAAAATGTGACTTCCAAAACTATCAAAACGTAAACAATTATAACTATGTCCCCTTTCGAGATGGTTGTTTCCAACATAGTCCAACCTCTAACCTATATAATATGTGAAACTTAAAATTTTCAATTTGACCTTTCGCACGCAGAGTGAAAAATGTCAAAAATGATATACTCATGTGAAAGTATGTAGAAATATGTCTTTTGGACCATTAGTGGTGTTGGGTGTGGCATGGTATTCGACATCAATATCGAAGGGAACCCAAAAAAATAGATAAGATAAAATCTTTATAATTGAAATATTAAGAGCTCGAGATTAATAAATACTATTAAGGAAAAGCACTAAGTAAAAATGAAAAAGGATATTTTCAATCTTCACGAACATAGAGATTTAATATATTCTCATAACTAGTTGATTCCTTGTCATTGTGCTTTTGCAACATGTGTCATTCGCTAGAGACATGGGTCATGATTATTTACTCCTTACTCGTGAGTACCATCTTCTAACTTTATCCTTGTATCACATGGAGGATGATTCCTCTATAAGGGGATGGAAGTGTAGTGCTACCATTATATTAATAAAATGAAATTTAAAAAATGATATTATGAAGTCGTTGGGTGAATTGAAAGGGGTTCGTGGAGGACAAAGTGGTCTTGGTCATGTTGGCATGTGGAAGGATATTCATAGAGCATGGCCACCCTTTTCTTAATTATTATTTCCTTTCATTTCAATAAAATCCATAATGGAAATCCCAACACCACTAAACACACTAAAAACCCAAGGAAATGTGGTAAATATAACATTGTTTAGATAGTTGCTGCCAGGGCATGGTGAGATGGTGTTTGGCGGTGAATGGCATTAGACATGGTGCTTTGTGAAAGTGTTTGACCCATGAAAAATGAGATATTCACATCGGTTCTCAATGTAACAAATAGGTTTCAACCTGATCATTTCACATTTTGTGTACTACCTTCTTGCGCCAAAATGTGAGATCTAGAAACATGATGAACTCATGATCTAGTATGGCATGTAGATGATCTAGTAGACACATATGCAAATTTGGAACCTTGAACTGAGGGCAAAATGAACTATTTGGTAGAATGAATATTTTAAAAAACATGTTTCTTTGACATCATTGAGTGCTGGATATGCATAAAATTGATTTATTGAAAAGAATTTGAAACTTTCAAGGAAACGCAATTAAAAATTGTATTGAATGGATCTCAAGCATGTGCATATATTTGTACCAATGTCAATGCATAATGATCCATTTCAACGGGTTGCGAATGTATTATATTCTGGAGAAGCTATGTAAATATCCTTAAGACCACTTAAGATATAAAATTCAAATTTTATGGAAAAAAGGATTTTTATATGGATCAATAGGATGTACTATTCAAGAAATAAGAATGTTTCCAAGTGGGAGCAATGTTGTTCCTAGGAAGGTGACATTTACTATGGATATTCATGCAAAAGTTGTCATTATGTGAGAAGTTATAATTTTTAGTTGATTGAAAATATATATATATATATATATATATATATATATATTAGTTTGGTGATAAGTGATTTGTTTCATACTCCATTGAAAAGAAGGTGTAGAATTTTATTTTTTTGGTTGTTTGGCATAGACCTCTAAAGGATTTTATGTAAATAGATATCTCCAAAGTGGCACCATTAACATAGAAGAAGGTTGTCCAAAGGAAAAAGCATCATTTCCATTTACAAATGGTCAAATCCTATGCCTGAAACAATAGAAACAAAGCCAAGGAGGATGATACATGATAGACACACCATTTTTATATGGGCACATTGGTATCTCTCTCAGATTGAAAAAAACTAACCCAAGTGGTAAATATGGGACTGAGTGAAGAAATAGTGCATGGTATGCATAGGAGTGTATGGAGGTGTTAAAATGATTTGTGAACTAAAATCAAATGACAGTGGTGAGTGCAAAGAAAAGATCCTAAATCTGTAGCAACATTTCCTAGTTTGTGCCAAGAGGAGAGCTTTGAAATGGGTATGTACCCATCAAAGCATAACAAAAAGTGGGATTCTCAGTTGTAGTAGTTGTCTATACCTTGGTAGAAATGTTTGTAAAGGGGATAAATGCATACAAAATTCAAATGGAGGAGTTTCCAAATGCACGCAAACTGTTCGATGGAATGCTAAAAGAGATTTGAAGCCTTATGGGATGTGGGTGAACCCGCATGGAGAAATTTGTAAATAAAAAATGCAAATATTTTCCAAGATTTTTTCATCGACCTTCTCCTTCATAATTTTCATACTCTAATTTTACATTTGCAACTAAATAAATTTAAAACCTTGGAGTATCTCACATTCGATTATTTTATATAAACTTGTTTTGCAAAATAATAAAATGAAATCTAGCACTTATGTAATCCAAATAACACTTGGTAACCAAAGCATAAACTTAAACCCCTCCTTTGGACACAATCTAGTAAAATTTGTAACTAGACTATTAGCGTGAAACAAAAAAAACTCCTTATGATTTACATTATTAACTTCTAATTTGATCATCATTCATTGTTACGAAGAAAACATTATGCACTATTAGACCTAAGGTATTGAAATTTGGTGCTCATGCACGTTGGTATTTCGAAGAGCTAGATGAGTCATCAAGTAAAACAACCTTTTTGTCTACATTGTAAGTTAGAAGAACAAAATTCTAGAGACTTGCAAAACAATACTTTGTGCCCTATAAATTTGATATCAAGGATCATATGTGATCCTTGTTACACAAAGAGTCATGTAAAGAATTAGCTCAACCTGATTTAACCATTTGCACTCTCTTTGTCTCTTCTCTAGGAGCCATGTTACTCTATTTTTGCACTTTTGGTGAGCTATTAATACTTAAAAGTTGGCTTTCATTTTGACCCTCTGTTTGAACCTTGAGCAAAATAATGTTTTTAGGCTTCATGCAAACCTCTAGTATTTTGACTATATAATTTTCAGGAACCTTTGGTTTGGGAAAATCACATTCCTGGTTAGTTTGGAAAAGAGGTTTTGTAGGCCTCCAGTCACAGTTTAACAAGGTCAAACTTGACCAATTATGACCGGTGGCTCCAAAAAACCTGTTTCTATTTGAAAGTCATATTTTCGTTCTCATTCCCATCGACTCCAATGAATTCTCAATATATAGGGGAACTTGTAGGAAATTTACCATTAAGCATTCTTCCATCGAATGTTAGTTTTGGACATCCTTTTTTCGAGCCCTCAAGCTAACTTTGATCGCTTGCATCTAGGCTAATTACGATCGATGCCTCAGAAAACTAACTGCTTATTGTAAATTGATTCAAATTATGAATTTTATTAATTCCTTTGAATTATTGGTGTATAGGATGATGCATATAAATGTACATGTGGTTTTTTTCTCATCAAAAGACAACATCTAAAATTGGTTTCTTTGTCTCGAGCATAAATTGAATGTTTTGCAACTAAAGGGAAACATAGAAGGAAAGTTATAGGACCCCTGTCAGGTTGCCAAACCATCTTGAAAACTTATTGATAATTATAAATAAATATTTGAACCTCTATCACATGACTTGTTATGTAAAATTAAAATTTTGGCAAATTAGTGTTTCTCTCGCTTCCTGTTTATTTCTCTCCTTGGTTAAGAAATGAAGTGAACTGAAATGAAATAAATATGTGTCTCCAACCCTCTCCTTTCAAATTCAAATTATTAATATTATTATCTAAATAGGAAACTAAAAACATTAATTATGCTAGATTAGGGTGGATTCCATGCCAATGATTTATCTTTGATTACATGCTCATATGGTTTTACTGAGGATGGAAGTGCATGGTGAAATTATTTGTTTATTATTGTAATTTATATATGTTATTGGAAAATGTTTATATGTATAATGTATTACCATGTTATAGAAATTTATATTTGAAATTTTGTAATAGGTATGATATCCTAGTTTTAGGAATGCCTTGCGAAATGTGCATTTAATCATAGGTGTTATTTTATTCAAATTTGCATATGGTAAAAATGGGATTGTATATACATGTTAAATGAAACTCTAGAGGATATTTCAAAAAAATTCAAAGTATGAAAATGTTTATAATTGAAGTTTTGTAATATTTTAGATGCTAGGGTTTAAGGGAAATGTTCATCTACACATGAGTGTTATCTTGATCCTCAAATTTTGTATTATAAAAGATTGATATGTATGTTAAATGATATTGAATTTAATATCTTATAGGAAATTAATGTGTGTAATGGATTATAAAATAATTCTTATGTTGTAATTCTTTCCTTGAAAATGTAATAAAGACATCTAAATGAAACACTCAACCCCTATATAAAATTCACGTATAACAACCCTTCCTGTGTGATTTCTTGTATCATAGAAAACTAAAACCTTAGAATGAGTGTATACCTTAATAGTTGATGGCACCATCTATCTTAAGTAAATTAGATCCCTAACTTAATTAATCACCATAGTTGGTATGTTTAGCGACATTGTCACGAATTCGTGAATTAGGAATGACATGGTCAAACTTTATCTCAAGTATGTGATTCCCTTCCAGATTGATTATCATGTGTGTGGTAAGGAGATTGTGTTTTATTCAAGTCCAACATACATGTTGATTGATGAAGAGCACTAACTAGCCTTGGAATTCATCCTTAATACTTGGGATTGTAAAAAAACTTGATACCTAATATCAATTATCATTTGGGTCCTATGGTGTAATATCAAGAGTTAGTTATGAAAGAAAATAACATGTTAATTTATGATGAGTTAGTGGAAAAGTAACCAGAAGATAATGTATTTAGAGAAATATGAATTTAGGTCATTCTTATATCGTATTAAATCTTCTTGTGGTGAGAAAAGATATACACGGGGTGTAAACCCTTATTTGACTATTAATGTTATCTCTCGAAAGTGCACCCTATAGAGAGATGGCTGCATGTGTTCTAAGCTTGTAAATTTTATCTCTCTCTTTCATAGATACATTGGAAACACCTTAGGTCTGTGGGTATACCTTTTTGTGGTGAGTCTCTTGTATTAAGGCCAATTCCTTATTGATGTATCCTAAACTGATTTCAGGGGTTTAAGGGTAAAATATTTCTGTAAAAAATGAATTAAAACTAAGGTGATACACCAAACCTGTATGATTTCTTTGACTGAGTACATGCAAAATTGATATGGAATGAAATTTTGATGCACGAAGCCAATAAATTTCTGAAGATAATCGAGGGTAAAGACTTTGATGTATTGAGGATAAAATCAAAACAATCTTCTTGAGTTACACATACACATTAATATCATGCAGAGTTTATTGAATTTACAACAGGGTAAGATGATTAATTAGGCAATTAAACTTTCCCAAGATTAATCAAAAACATACACAAGCTTGTAAATAATTGGAAAGGTAGAAAATACTTCACATTCAAAGGTAAAAATTGGTAGAAAATTGCTTCAACACTCTTGTATCTAAAAAGTCCTCTTTGTACTTTTCAAGGCACACAATATATAGAAAAATTGATTCACCCACCCTTCCTAAAAATAGACTAAGGAAGTACTTGCCCATGCATTCTATTTTTATCCTTTATTTAATAATAAATAAAGGAATAAAGTAAAGCAATCTAGTACAAAGAGGCATTAATAGCCTTTGATTACATACAATCAAACTGAAGTTGACTTTTCTATTTTTAAGAAAATCATGGGTGAATAATTTGCTAATAATAAACCTTACTTGATGAGCAAGTCTCCTTCTAGGTGCATGCAAATTTGTCTTCTTATCTAGTTTTGTCCTTTTGTGAAGGCATGCAAGAAATCATCTCCCTGTGAGTGAGCAAAATAAATTCCATTAATCTGCAATACTTGCAAAAATAATCACCCATGCATCCACTTGATGGGGACCACCTCCAAGCTTAGGCTTTGATGTTGACATCTCCATGCATAATTTTGTCCTCTTATGGTCACATGTGAAATTTCAACCTCTGCAAGAAAAATAATACCTTTGTTTTAAGCTCCCATATGAGAACCACCTTTGATGTTGACCACTTTAAGGGTACGAGGTATTTAGCCAATTTTCAAGGTAAAATATTTCAATTTTATCATTAGCCCCTTCATGATTACATGTCAAACATATTCCTTGTCTTCTCTGACTTGTGCATGTGAATAATATTCCATCATGAATAAGGTGGTAATAATACGTTAGGGGTCAAATAATGTTGACCATGTAATTTGGTATAGTCTTATCCTAACATGGACGACTCCTACACATATTATGATTAAATAATTGTTTAACTTGTTTTACATGGCACAAATTTATAAGACCTTCTTCTAAATTTGACTCAGCTCATTTTGTATACTATGGTGTTAAAAATATAATATTTAAATGATAATTTTGTCCCCTCTTCTACGATGACATACCTCTTGAGCTTTTTCGGTGGATCTTCTTTCGAGACTAACCCGAGTGGAGTTAGGGTTTTTGTGGCTTTGACACATAAATACCTTTTGACCATGGTTTGGTTGAGTTTGGTTGAGTTAACATTGATTATGACTAGTTCTTGATCATTGATTGAATGTACCTTGATCATCTCCACCATGAATTTGTAGCTTAGTAGTTGGCTCTTTGACCATGGTTAAGTTTTGTTAACTCACTTCTTGAGCTCATGTGGTAAAAGTAACTCGAACCCTAATGATCATTCCATTTTCACTCTTGCTTTCTTGGTGAAGCCCTAGAAATTTTTTTGCACTGTTGCCATTATCAAGCTTTTGAGCTGATTTTGTTCCTTTTCGAGTCTCTACAATGAACTTTATAAACGTATATCTGATTCTTCTATGATTTTCTTACCTTTATGGGTTATGTGTATTGTATTTTCTACTCTAACCCTCCTTCCTTGAGGGTTTTCCTATGTAAAGAAAAATCCTTTCATATTTTCATCTTTATGAACTTTGAGAGATTCCGTAATGAATGGGTGCCATCGTGAAGATTTGGGGCTCTTCTTTACGAATTTGAGTTCTCTACATTTTTAGCATGAAGTTTTCATTTTGTTGGGGTTTGTCCTGGAGGGTTTTGAGTATGCTCAACCCTTGCTTTAAATTGTTCCACGACCATAGTTGTTCATGGAGATTGTTCTGAGCATTTTCTTTTCCATTCTTTGATCTTTTTGTGATCTTCTGGTCTAAATCCCTCTGTGTGATCTCTTGGCTACCATTGATAAGAACTCGAAGCTTCACTACTTGATGATGGGTTGTCTTCGTAGTTCTTGAAATGTTTTACTTTTGACAAGGTAAGCATTTTTGACTTGAGCTCTCCTTTAGTAATCCTTTTTCTATCACTTTTTGAGATCTCTCATTTTTCAATTCAAAAATGACACCATATCTTCTGTATTTACCTTAAATAGAAGTGGGTATCATTCTTTCTATTCTAAATGATAAATATGAAGGTTATTTGATGAAGGATTTTCTTTGTTCGTGCATATTTTGTCTTCAATTCCTTATCAAAATGTTTTTGAGATCTCTATTTTTCGAACTTGTTCATTTTCTTTCGATTCTGTAATCTACTTTGAATATTTTAATGGCCTCTGGAACTTTGTTTAATTTTTGATCTATCATGTTGCCATTTCGAGGTGTTTTGCATATTAGTTTTCCTTGTCAGGTTTATCACTTTGGCTTATGGAAACATTATATATGGCCATATCATTGAAACTCACTTCACATTCTTTTATACCTGCACTATCCGATTTGAGCTTACCTCGTACACACCATTGAGTTTTAAGATTGTGTTTGATCCATTTTAAGAGTTCTTCTATTTCCATGCTTATAGTTGAGTTCGCCACAACCGAGAGCCATATCCTTTGAACATTCTATCACTGTCTTGATATGAAGCGATAATTGGGTTTTATTTTCACTGTAATCAAGTGTCATGAATGTATAATTCAAAATTTTGTTTCACTTTGTTATATCTTCCTTTCTTTGTAGATTTTATTCATGATAGTTGCTCCACTATTGAACTTTGTAAATACCTCGGACTTCTATTTGTACTTCGAGCATGTGTATGCTTTGATTTCAAGTATTACTCAAGTGTAGAGGGTTTGTAATATGAAACTCCATTATGATATGTTTCGTTTTTGTTTCATCCTCTACTTTGTAATATGCTCACATCACCATGGAGATTTTCATTGGATCTGGGCATATTTCATGGTTTTCTGTGTTTTCTTGTCTTTGATTGAAAATTTTGTTAAAAAACTTATTGGGTTCCAACTTAGCTTCATCCGCATGATTCTATATCATTTCATGTTAGGTATTTTTATTTTCATCTACTCTTCACTATATCTTGATCTTTGTACTTTAAGAATGTACTTCGAGATGTAAGTCTTTAATATTCTTGAATCTGTATCAATGTTTCTGAGTTGAAATGTTTCAATCATGTTTCTTTCAAAACAATTGAGGATTTTGCAAAGCATTATGGCTTGGATTCCTTAAATCTGGAATATAAATTTCCTCTTGAGTTTGTCTTATTTTACCATTCTTTTCTATTGTGCCATTTGCTACCTGATTTTGGTTGTGAACTCTATAATTCCTTAGTCATTTTCTGAGCAAAAATTGAACTCAAGCAATGCTCTTTCCATCATAAGTTTTTTACTTCATAAACTGTAGCCTTACATAGTCCATTTCAGTTTATAATGAAAATGCATACTTTTGATCTTAATAAATGATGTAGAAAATAAGAGTTCCATTTCTACTTTCAGATGATGATATTTTGTACTTGTTCCTATCTATTGCAATTAATTGTACCTTTTAAACTTAAAGCTTTTAACTTTTCTTTTCATTAGTATAACTGTGTCTTTACTTACTTGGAATTAGAAAGGAATATGAAAAATGTTGTTAGGTCCTTCTTTGTCATTGGTCTAGAATTTTAAATTATGTAAATGCTTAGTTATTCATTCTTTACGATTTCAAGTTCATTATTTGAAAGCACACCTACTCAAATCTATGAATGTGGAAGGAATGAAATCAAGCCTTGATGATCCTTTATTTCCCTTCTTAGGTACAATAATGCAAGAAAGTAGCTACTAATGAAGGTGGTGAGGGGCAGCGAGAACTAACTCAACCCAAACTCGATGAAAATCTAGGCAATTATGGATTTCATTCTTTCTTTGTTGACAACTTTACGTATATGTCCTTTCATTACATGCACTTGATTTCAGATTTATTTCCACGGCTTGTGTGGGTTCACTGTACTTTTATTCCATATGAATAGATGAACTATTTTCGTGTAATGAGATGTATATCTTTAGTTTTATAATTTATTTCATTTGAATGGATAATAATGAACATGTACACTCAAAACACTTAAAAATTCACTTAATCATGGAAATAAATTAAAATCAAATGTACCTTTTGATGTTCATTAGATGACTAAAATTTATTGTGCACCTGTCCTTCAAAGCTACAACCTGTCTGCAGCTTTCAAAACTTCATATCTGATACATGCTGCCCTTCCTACCTTCCTCAGGGCCCTATAATGGTCATTTACACTGTTGTACAATTTTGATGAGGGTTTCAAATGGAATTTTGCATCTATGAGGCATAGCCTTCTTTAACTATACCAAAGTTGTAATTTTAATCCAAAATGACTTCCAACTTTCCAAAACCAAATAATTAAAAGCTATATCTTTTTCCGAGATGGCTATCGTAAACATATCCAAACTCATAACTCAACCAATATGAGAAACTTAAAAGTTTTGAGTTGACCTTTTTCACATAGGGTGAGAAAAATGTCAACAATTCTAGCGATCCTATGGGGAAATTTACCTGGTAGCTTGTATACTAGTGCCTTTCTCTTGTCCATTGGTCATGGAGTCAAATGTATACAACCAAAACTTGCATTTTTTAAAACACACCAAAACTAGAAAGGATCTAGTGAACTAGATCATGTGCAAATGCACTTATTGAATTGAAAATTGTAATGTGCATGAACTATACTTATTGAAAGGAAATCCTAATCTACCCTATTCTAACCAGCTACAAATCGAGGCTAAATAAAACTTGAGATAGGTAGTGAAAAATAGCTTCCTTTTCTCTAGAACATTGAGATGATGAATTCAAATTGCAAAACAAGTAGCATGAAAAACTGAAAATGAGATGTGTACCTTGAATTTGTTCCAAAACTTAGCCCAAAACACGAAGAATATTTCTAATTGATCTACAAACTATTCTGAAGGGATTTGGAACTGATTGTTGAGTATCTGACACTCATTCTTAGGCTCTGATATGAGCATGAATTCTGGTATTTCCGTGGCATGTTGTGAACTAGTGAGATACTAAATAGGACATGGCCTCCAAATAGTTAAAAAGCTAATCTTCTTGTCTTGTACTGAAAAAATGAACCTTATTTTTGATCACGGGTTCTTTCTGAAGCTGTTTTGAAGGTTAGAGAATTGATCTACCTCTATAAACTGTTGTATATTCTTTTCAACAATCTAAAACCGATCTAAAAATTTTCAGCCTCTTCAAGTTGTTGTATATCATCAATCATAACATCGTGAAGATGATGAGAAGGTTTTCTCCTTCTTTAAACTGTTTGAAAATATTTTCAGAGTCTTCAAATTGTTGTTCATCCTTTTCACCTCCCGATCCACTACTACCAAGACCGACATTTTAGCAAACTTTCAATTTTTTCACTCTATCCCTTCTTACAATGTTCTCTAAACATTTCATCTCCTCCTCAATCAAAAATAGTTGCTCTCGAATACTTGCAGTACCATCTAATAGTCCTCGTGAAACACTGTAAGTCCCTAATAATGCGTAACTATCTCCATACATGTAGAACAACGAGGTTCTTCACACTCAACCGTTTGAGCATGACAATTGTGAAAATAGTTTGTTTCTTTTGGTCATCAACCATGGAAACTAATAAGATACAAACCAAGTGTTCATCCCTTAGATCAAGCTGATTTATCTTCTAAATTATTTGCAAATTTCCTTTCAGCTTCTTAGGATGAATTAGTAGTTTGTAGGAGTATGTGATGATTGAAAATAGGGACGGAAGCCCACCACTTGTATTAAACTCAATCAATCAACCATTACAGAGAATGGCTGCAATATTTATAGATATTTAGCCAAATACACACAGAGAATAAGTTGCACAGGTGCAACCAAATGCCAGAATAAACAAGCTTCCAATAACATCCGGGAAGCAGGAAATGAATAGATACAAATATATTGTTTACAACAATATAACAATATGAAATAAAAGACAAATATGGTTGATTAACCATATAACAAAATAACAATTATTATTTAATTAATAAAATTAAATAATTTAAACTATGCATAATTAATATTAGGATAATAATATTTAATCCTAACATTCCCCCCCTTAATTGTGCATTGTCTGAAGAGATGAGGAGAGAAATGCTCTGAACAACTCGAACTTGTCACGTGCTAGTGACTTTGTGAAAATATCTGCTCGTTGTTCAGCCGTTGGACAAAATTGAAGCTGGATGTTGTGCTTCAACACATGTTCACGTATGAAATGAACCTGAACTTCAATGTGCTTTGTTCTCTCGTGAAAAACTGGATTGCGAACAAGTTTGAGAACACCTTCATTGTCAACATACATGGTGGTCGGTTTGTCCTATGGTATTCCAAGTCCTTCCAGTATGCGACGTAGCCAAATCGCTTCACAGATAACTTCTCCTGCAGAACGATACTCGGCTTCTGTGGAAGAGCGAGAAACAAAGTGTTGTTTCTTACTTCCCCATGATATTGGTCTAGATCCCATAAAGAATACAAATCCGAAGTGGATTTTCTATCATCAATGTTACCTGCATGATCTGAATCCGAATATCCAGTCAAGAAGAAGTTTTCATTCTTCTTGTATTCTAGACCAAGATCCACTGATCCTTTGAGATATCTCAAAATGCGCTTTGCTGCTTTCCAATGACAAATTTTGGGTTCCTGCATGAACCTGGATAGATAGCTCACTGCAAAGCTGATATCTGGTCTAGTGTAGGTCAGGTAAATGAGACTCCCAATCAGCTACCGATAGAGAGTGGCACTTACCTCTCAGAGATGGATCTGAACGAGATAACTGTAATCTATTCTCCATAGGTGTAGCAATTGGTGTGTAATCCATCATCCTAAACTTATCGAGCGTTGTCTTGGTATATTTCATCTGAGAAACAAAGATGTGATTCTCTTTCTGCCATACTTCTAGTCCAAGACAAAGAGTGCATAAGCCCGAGATCTATCATGTCGAATGATCGCTTAAGATCTTTCTTCGTTTCATCAATCATCTTCACCGAACTCAAATGATGACTAGATCATCGACATAAACTACAACAATCACCATCTCCCCCTTGTTTTTTGAGGTAGAGATTGGGATCGTATGGATTTTGACTTAATCCATGTTGTACGAGATGCTCATCAATCTTGATGTACCATGCCCGGGGTGCTTGTTTGAGGCCATACAGAGATTTTATGAGTCTACATACCTTTTCTTGACTGTACAATATATCCCTCATGTTGAGTCATGTAGACTTCTTCTTGTAAATCTCCATTCAGAAGGCACTTTTACATCCATTTGGTGAACTTTCCATCCAAATCAAGTAAAGCTAGAGCAAAGATCATCCCGATCATTTTGATCTTAAATTTGTGGGAGCAAATGTCTCCTCATAGTCAATGCCTTCTTTTTGTGCGTACTTTGCTACAAGTCTTGCTTTTTGCACTTGTCCACCGTCCCATCTCGCTTTGTACTTAGTTTTGAATATCCATCTGCATCCAATGGGTTTCTTCCCTGGTGGAAGATCAACAAGCTGCCAAGTGTTATTCTTCATCACTGATTGATATTCATAATCCATGGCATCTTTCCAAGATTTTGACTGTAGGGCTTCCTGGACTGTAGAGGGCTCATCTGATTCAATAACTCTACTCATCAAAGCAAAGTTAACTTCTTCTCTTGCTTTATTGCGAGTCCATGGTCCAGGGGTGGATGTATCCGGTGGAGCATCCAATCTTGCATCTCGTAATGTACTTGTACACCATTTAGGCATACGTTGAACCTGCTCCCATGGGTTGTGGTTCTATCTCGATCAACACCATCATCCCCATCATCACTTTCATATTCGAGGGAACATTAGCTTCAATTTTTACAATAGGTGAAAAATCTACATCTCATGAGTCCGGAGGAAGAGTCTCGCTTCCTTCTTCTCGAAAAAACTCAACATCTCTCGCTTGTGTAGACTTTTCTAGTTTTAGGATCCATCAATCTATACCCAAGAGTCTCTTCACTGTATCCAATGAAGATGAGATTTTGTGACTTCATGTCCAATTTCTTTCTATTCTGTTTGGGTATGTGCATGTTGGCTTTGCACCCAAATACTCTGAGGTGTGCAATGGATGGTTTCCTTTTTGACCATGCTTCTTGTGGTGTAATTCCATCAAGAGCGATTGCCAGGGGCTCTGTTTAACAAATACACTGTTGTTTTTTCTGCTTCTGCCCAAAATGTCTTTGCAAGTCCGGAATCATCGATCATGCATCGCACCATTTCCATGATAGTACGATTTCTTCTCTCGACAACACCATTTTGCTGCGGTGTGTGTGGAGGAGGCATTTGTCGATGAATCCCGTGAGTTTGTAGGTAGTCTCTGAACTCATCACTGGTGAATTCCCCCTTGATCTCGAGCGGAGAGTTCATGTGATGACCGCTTCTTTTTCAATCGCAACTTTGAACTTTTTGAATGTTTCAAAGGCTTCACTTTTCTTGCGAAGACAAAAAATCCACATTTTTCGTGAATAGACGTCAACACAAAGCATGAAGTACTGGAACCTCGAATGACTTGGCCGCATCGACCAAAGATCGGTATGAACCAGTCAATTTTACCATGAGCTCGAAAAGTACTCTTTGGAATGAAACTTGTGTTGTTTTCTTGCTAAGCAGTGAGGACACTTGTCTATATCCTTCTGAAGAGATGGTAGCCCATGTACCATATTACACCGGTGAAGTGTTTCGAGATATTTGAAACTTACATGACCAAATCTCCGATGCCACAATCAATGAGGTTGGAGTTTTTAGCCACAAGTGCTTGATCATTTTTGTGAATGAAATCAAGTTGAAACATTCATCCCACATTTGAGGCTTTTGCAATTATTTTCGAGCCTCTGGATTTATCTCGAATCAAACACATTTTCTTGCCGGATTGACTATCAAAGTCAATTTTCAGGTTGTGATCTAGGAGTTGATCGACCTCAAAGAAGATTCTTTGTCAACCAGGACATATAGAACATCCGATAGTTGCATTTGCGTGAACCAAGGGGTAGAGAAATGTTTCCAATCCCTAAATCGTATATGAAGAATCATCTCCCAACGAAACATGATTTTTCGATGGCGTGTCCCTCATTGAAATAAACCAGTCTCTGTGGCTGGTCATGTGTCGAGTGGCTCCCGAATCAACATACCAGACATCACTAGATGACGTGGATGGTTCACTTGATCGAGCAGTGAACAAGAAGTCTTCATTGTCTGATTGTTCTTGTTGCTCAGCAATATTACCTTGCTGGTGGGGTCTTCTTTTCCAGTTCCCTTTTTTCTGCCCGTGATAGTTGTTTGAATGTCCCTTGTAAGATTGTTGTTGTTGTGGTCCAGAATTGCTTGATGAACCTTTCTTATAAGTGTTATACCAACAATCTTGTAAGTCATGTCCTCTTTTGCAAATTGGACATCGCTTCTTCTATTGATTGTCCCCATGATACTGATTCTGATGTGGGGACTTCTGATAGGATTTAGGTTTTCCTTTACCTTTTCCTTTCCATTTTTGATGTGAAGATAGTGTCTGCTCCTCTTCATCATCCTTGTTGTGCATTGCTTCCTCTTGTTGCAAAGAGGTTTACTAGCTTGTCAAAACTAATTGTCGTATCGACAAGTTTAGAGTTGTGACAAAAATGTGGTAAGAAGAAGGAGAGCTCTTAGAACAATGGGAACGAGAGATTCATCTTTGACCTCTTCTCCTAGGGATAGAAGTGAATCCCTCAACTCGCAACTCTTCTTAGGAAGGCTTCAATTTTCTCATTCTGTTTGAATTTCAATGTATGTAATCGACTCGCAAATTGAGTATGACATTCTTGTTCTTGGCCTCATATATTGTGCTCACTTATCCCAAGCTTCTTTTGCTGATGTGGCATCTCGAATGTGGGTCTTGCACATCGTCTGATACTCCAAACAAGATGATGAGTTTTGCTTTCGATCTACTCTATCAAATTGTCGTTGTTGTGTTACATCGCTTGGTGATCGGTTAGAGTACCACTCACAATAAAGCGATTTCTTCAAACTCAAGTTGTGTCTTATTTTTGTCTTCCATGCAGATAGTTTCTTCCTCCGAGCAATTGTGAATCGGAAGAAAAATTTGGGGGCATTGGTGCCCATTTTGCAGAGATCACCGATGTGGTTTGGCTCTTATCACCTGGGTATAGGTCTCCCAATCTATATACCTCAGTCGACCGATATACCGAACCTTTCTATATACGTGCCCTTCCGATATACCCATCGGTACGTGGAAGAAGCTCGCCTTTTTATATACCCGCAGACGTGAAAGAGGCGTTAACGTACGTGAAAGAATTCAATACGTGGTACCAAGATAGTACTGATGGGGTTTGTGTGATTATTGACACCGACTCAAAGAAATATCCTCATACGCACGCGCGTAACTTCGCTATATACTCGGATAATTTCTCAGTCTGGATTTATGTCTTGCAATCGTTCACAGACGGATGGGATGGTTCATAGTGTGTGCACTGTGACCTTATTACTCCCCATCAATTTAAAGGGACGATGCCCAGACGATGTTGTTGCAGCTATATTAGGCGTTAAGTGTAGTAGTAGTCGCATGAACTTTACCCGTAAGCGCTTCCCAGAGGCACCGTATATACCGAATGCTGCGAATGAGATCTAGGATCTCGTGAGTGTTACAGAACCAATTTTATTATTTTTTATTACAATTCTACCAGTTTTTGAGCAAGTTACAAAGTTTGCAGTTGACTATGGCAACCTGCAAATTAGTACAATATGTAGCAGTATACAATTTACATTCAAAAAATTGTACAATTTGAATGACAGGCAAAAAATTTCAGTTTCGGGGTCCTGGTGGCCTCCTGAGCCCAATACGACCCAAAATGCTAAAAATTGCAAAAAAATAGCTGAAAATGCAATTTTTAGATGGGTCTCCTTTTGCAAAAAATGTCCAAAATGAAAAACCAGGCCGAATGGGAGAAAAAAATTTTTTTTTACCCTAAATTAGGGATTTCTCCGCTAAATTTAGTTAGTTATAACTAAATTCAAAAAATCTGCTAAATTTAGCAGTTCCGCCAAAAATTCGCCAAATGTAAAATGTGAAGTTGGGGGTGGGATTTGAACCATGCACCTCCCACTTCTAAGGCTTTCCCTCTATCCAACTTGGCCACTTAAGGGCGCTTGATGTAGAAATGAGCAAACTTGTATTTAAAGTATATCAAAAAATGACATACCTTAGAAAATGCGACCTAGATGAAGGATCCACGTGGCTGCAGCTGGTGAGAGGCGTTTTTAGGTTATTTTTTAGCTAAAAATCTGGATCTGAAGCATCTACAACACTTTATCTCCTTTGGCCGCCACTTTTACCTTATTTCTCACCATTTTTTTCATTTTTTTGCTTGCTTGGTCGCTGTTTTCTTGTGCAGGTCGCTTGGATGGAGGATTTGGCGCTGGCACTGCTGTTTTTCTTTGTTTGGGCTGCTGGTTCCTTGCTTTGGGTGCCTATTTTGATTGCTGTTGTATTCTTTGCTTTTCTTTTGTATTCTTTGCTTTTGTATTGATTTGATTTGCTTTCCTTTTGCAGGCTTTGGCGTGGAGGACTGGCTGAAGGCGCCTTTTTCTTTGTTTTCTTTGATTCTTGATTGATATGCTTTGCTTTGCTGATTTCTATGTGTGCAGGTCCAGCATGAGGAGGATTTGGGCGCCTCTTTTTTTATTCTTTGCTTTGTTTTGATTTGCTCCTTTCTTGTGTGCGCAGGTAGCTCTTTTCCTCAGGCTTCACAAATCCATATACATACACACAGATTTGGATGTCCAGTGGACTACTAACAATAACAGGAGCTATATTTCTTCTCTAATTTAGAGATAAAACCCGTAATGGGGTAAAAAAAATACCAATTTTTTTTTTTAAAAATATTTTGAATACCTGCTGCAAATTTTGCCTGGTGCTGAGTGCACCAGTGCAAAAAAAATTTGCGTTCCAAACATGTGGAACTGAATAGGAGGTTGTGGGTTTGCAGGGGGTTCTGGGAAGCTGTATGAGGCAGCACTGGCTCTCCTTCTAGTGCAGATTTCTTCTCCACGAATTCTCCTTCTTCTGCAACCTTCTCCAACCTTGCCAGGAGCTTCAATTCGCTCTGGTACCAAATGATGATTGAAAAACAGGGACGAAATCCTGACCACTTTTATTAAACTCAATCAATCAACCATTACAGAGAATGGGCTGCAATATTTATAGATATTGCACAGCCAAATACATACGGGAGAATAAGTTGCACAGGTGCAACCAAATGCCAGAATAAACAAGCTTCCAATAACATCCGGGAAGCAGGAAATGAATAGATACAAATATATTGTTTACAACAATATAACAGTATGAAATAAAAGACAAATATGGTTGATTAACCATATAACCAAATAACAATTATTATTTAATTAATAAAATTAAATAATTTAAACTATGCATAATTAATATTAGGATAATAATATTTAATCCTAACAAAATATGGTGCTTTCATGCACATTGTTCTTGGAACACAAAGATCGGTTGATCATCCCTAATCTAATTTAGATCTACTAAAAATACAGATCTGTGTACCTTTTGAATTGGTTATTCCTCTAATTTGGAGTATGATCAAACTGATATTTAGAATCCCATTTCTCTATGTTATGTAAAAATTCATACCTATTGTTTTCTTCAATTGGTTGTCCCTCTTGAATGATATTGTGATCCTCTTTTTCCTGGACTGGAAGTATGAGTAAAGGAGGAGTGGGACTAATCTCAGCCTTAACTGGAAATTATTTAAAGAGAGGCTGGGGTACAAACTCTATTTTTAGGACAACATCTAAACGCCAATTTGGACACTTTATTTTGGATTCAATGCATGATTGTGGGGTAGGAAAAGAAAGAATTGCAGCATCCTGATAATTTAAAATTTGATGAATGGGCTGCTTTGGCTGACAAGGGGAACATATAGGCATTGAATTTTGATAGGGAAGGTAAGTGGGAAAACTCTTTTGATAGGGTTCCATAACCTGATGCTTATCATTTTTAATTGCTAATGATTTCTCGTATAGTTCCTTGATAGCTAAAAATTATTTCTTAAGTTCATTAAGCTCAATTTTAATATCTGTTTGCCTTTCACATTCAACATAACCCTCTGCATTACTTTGACCTTGAAGAACTTAATGATCATCATACTAGTTTCTAAGGTTTGTTTCATAAGGATATTCATTCTGATAGGGGTTATGAAACTGGTCTGAAGGGGAAATTAGATAAAAGGGTTGCTGGCTTGGCTGATAATACTACTGAAAATGAGGGTTCATGGCTGCAGGACCTCATAAAATACTGAAACTATAAAAATAGGTCTGTTGCTCATAAAATGAATGATAAGAGTAAATAAACAGATCTGATTTTCATGAAAAATACATCTAAAAATTTGATGATGTTGTTAAGTGTTGTACTAATCTGAAATTAGATTCATGGAGTCACCATATGAGTTCTTCTTGGATCTTGAATCTTCAAAATGCATCAATAGTAGTTTCTAGTCCTTGTCCCCATCGAGTGCAAAAATCAAGTTATCTCTCAAAAGTATACCCCTGAGAGATATGGCTGCACATTTTCTAAGCTTGCAAATTTTATCTCTCTTTCGTAGATACAATGGAAACACCTCAGGTCTGTGGGTATACCTATTTTGAGGTGAGTCTCCGGTATCAAGGTCGGTTCCTTATTGATGTATCCTAAACTGATTTTTGGGGTTTAAGGGTAAAAGATGACTGTAAAAATGAATTAAAACTAAGGTGATACACCAAACTTGTATGAGGTCTTTGACTGAGTACATGCACAATTGATATGGAATGAACTTATGATGCACATGCCAATAGATTTCTAAAGATAATTAAGGGTAAACACTTTGATGTATTGAGGGATAGAATCACAACAATACTACTAAGTTACACATACACATTAATATCATGTAGAGATTACTGAATTTACAACAGGGTAAGATGATTAATCAGGGAATTCAACATTCACAAGATTAATGGAAAACATACACAAGACTACAAATAATTGGAAAGGCAAAAAATACTTCACATTCAAAGGGAAAACTCGACGTAGAGAAAAATTCTTCAAAGCACTCTTCAGATCTAAAAAGTCCTCTTTGTGCTTTGTCAAGGAGCACAATATATAGCAAAATTGATTCACCCACCCTTCCTAAAAATAGACTAAGGTTGTACTTGCCCATACATCCTATTTTTATCTTTTATTTAATAATAAATAAAGGAATAAAATAAAGCGAACAAGTACAAAGAGGCATTACTAGACTTTGATTACATATATTCAAACTGAATTTGACTTTTCTATTTTTAAGAAAAGCATGGGTGAATAATTTGCTGATAATAAACCGTGCTTGATGAGCAAGTCTCCTTCTAGGTGCATGTAAATTTGTCTTATTATGTTTTCTGTCCTTTTTTAAGGCATGCAATAAATCATCTCCCTATGAATGAGAAAATAAAATTCCATTAATCTAAAAAATTGCAAAAATAATCACCCATGCATCCACTTGATGGGGACCACTTCCAAGCTTAGGCTCTGATGTTGACATCTCGATGCGTAATTTTGTCCTCTTATGGTCACATCTGAGATTTCAACCTCTGTAAGCAAAATAATACCTTTTTTTTAAGCTCACATATGAGAACCACCTTCCATGTTGACCACTTTAAGGGTACGAGGTATTTAGCAAATTTTCAAGGTAAAATATTTCAATTTTATCATCAGTCCCTTCATGATTACATGTCAAACATATTCCTTGTCTTCTGTGAATTGTGCATGTGAATAATATTCCATTATAACTAAGGTGGTAATAATATATTAGGGGTCAAATAATGTTGACCATGCACTTTGGTATAGTCTTATCCTAACATGGATTCCTCCTACACATATTATGATTAAATAATCATTTATCTTGTTTTACATGGCACAAATTTACGAGGCCTTCTTTCAATTTGACTCAAATTATTTCTATTGAAAACATAATATTTAAATTATAATTTTGTCCCCTCGTATATGATGGCATACCCCTCGAGCTTTGTCGGTGGCTCTTTTTCGAGACTAACCCGAGTGGAGTTAGGATTTTTTGGCTTTGAAACATACATACCTTTTGACCATGGTTTGGTTGAGTTTGGTTGAGTTAACATTGATTATGACTGCTTCTTGATCATTAATTGAATGTACCTTGATCATCTCCACCTTGAATTTATAGCTTGGTAGTTGGATCTTTCCCGTGGTTAAGTTTCGTTAACTCACTTCTTGAGATCGTGTGGTAAAAGAAACTTGAACCCTAATGATTGTTCCATTTTTGCTCTTGCTCTCTTAGCGAAGCCTTGGAAATTTTTTTGCAAGACTTCCATTGTTGAAGCTTTTGAGCTCGATTGTTCCTTTTTCAGTCTCTATAGTGAACTTTACAATCATATATCTGATTCTTCTGTGATTTTTTAAACTTTATGGGTTATGTGCATTGTATTTTACGCTATGAAGTTTGTTTTCGAGGGTTTTACCTATGTAAAGAAATATCCTTATGTATTTTCATCTTTGTGAACTTTGAGAGATTCTGGTAATGAATGGGTGTCATCGTGAAGATTTGGGGCTCTTCTTTATGAATTTGAGTTCTCTACATTTTTAGCATGAAGTTTACATTCTGTTGGGGTTCACTGGAGGGTTTTGAGTATGCTCGACCCTTGCTTTATTTTGTTCCATGACCATAGCTATTCATGGAGATTGTTCTGAGCATTTTCTTTTCCATTCTTTGAGCTTTCTATGATCTTTTGGTCTAAATCCCTCTGTGTGATCTCTTGTCCACCATTGATAAGAAATCAAAGATTCACTACTTGATGATGGGTTGTCTTGATACTTACTAGAACATTTTACTTTTGAAAAGGTAAGCATGTTTTGGACTCGAGGTCTCCTGGGTAATCCTTTGTCTGTCTTTTTTTGAGATCTCTCATTTTTCAATTCAAAAATGACACCATATCTTCTGATTTACCTTAAATAGAAATGGGTAGCATTATTTCTATTATAAATGATAAATATGAAGCTTCATTGATGAAGGGTTTCTCTTTTCATGCATATTCTGTCTTCAATTCTAGATCTGGACGTTTTTGAGATCTCTAGTTTTTGAACTTGTTCATTTTATTTTGATTCTATAATCTGCTTTGAAGATTTTAATGGCCTCTGGAACTCTATTTAATTTTTGATCCGTCATGTTGCCATTTCAAGGTGTTTTGTGTATTAGTTTTCCTAGTCAAGTTTATCGCTTTGGCTTATGGGAACATTTGATATGGACGTATTGTTGAAACTCACTTCACATTCTTTTATACCTTGCACTACCCGATTCGATCTGACCTTGTACTCACCGAGTTTGAAGCTTGTGTTTGATCCATTTTAAGAGTTTTTCGGTGCTCTATTTCCATGCTTATAGTTGAGTTTGGCCACGAATGAGAGCCATATCCTTTGAACATTCTATCACTGTCTGATATGAAGTGATAATTGGGTTTGATTTTCACTGTAATCAAGTGTCATGAATGTACAATTCAAAATTTTGTTTCACTTTGTTGTATCTGCCTTTTGCTGTAGATTTTCTGCATGATAGTTGCTCCACCCTGGGAACTTTGTAAATACCTCAGACCCTCTATTTGTACTTCAGAGCATGTGTATGCTCCTGATTTCAAGCATTACTCAGTGTAGAGGGTTTGTAAAATGAAAATCCATTAGTATATGTTTTTTTTGTTTCATCCCTCTATGGCTGGTAATACTACTCTATCGCCATGGAGATTTGCATTGGATCTAGGCATCTTTCATGGTTTTCTGTGTTTTCTTTTCTTTAATTGAAAATTTTGTAGAAAAACTTACTGGGTTTGAACTTAGCTTCATCTGTATGATTCTTCTATATCATTTCTTGTGAGCTTTTGGGTATTTTGATTTTCATATACTCTGCACTGTATCATGATATTTGTACTTAAAGACTATAATTTGAGATGGAAGTATTTAATATTCTTGAATTTTTTTCAATGTTTCTGAGTTGAAATGTTTCAATCATGTTTCTTTCAAAACAATTGAGTATTTTGTAAAGCATTATGGATTGGATTCCTTAAATCTAGAATATAAAGTTCCTCTAGAGTTTGTCTTATTTTTCGATTTTTTTTGTTGTGCCATTTGCTACCTGATTGTGGTTGTGAACTCGTGAATTCCTTAGTCATTTTGTGAGTAAAAATTGAACTCAAGAAGTGATCTTTCCATCATAAGTTGTTTTACTTCAAAAAATGTAACCTTACATAGTCCATTTAAGTTTATAATGAAAATGCATACTTTTAATCTTAATAAATGATGTAGAAAATTTGAGTTCCATTTCTGCTTTCAGATGATTATAATTTTTACTTGTTCCTATCTGTTGTAATTGATTGTACCTTTTAAACTTCAAGCTTTTAAATTTTATTTTCATTGGCATAACTATGTCTTTACTTACTTGGAATGAGAAAGGAAGATGAACAATGTTGTTAGGTCCTTCTTTATCACTGGTCCCAAATTGTATATTGTGTAAATGCTTCTTTATTCATTCTGTACTGATTTCAAGTTCATTATTTGAAAGCACACCTACTCAAAGCTGTGAATACAACAAACATGAAATTTGGAGCCTTGATGATCCTTTATTTCCCTTCTCAAGTACAATGTAGTAGTGGTGAAGATGGTGGAGAGGGGCAGCGAGGAAAAACTCAACCCAAACTGATGAAAATCTAGGCAATGATGGATTTCATCCTTTCTTTGTTCACAACTTTACGTATATGTCCTTTCATTGCATGCAATTGATTTTAGAGTTATTTCCATGGCTTGTGTGGGTTCACTGTAATTTTATTCCATATGAATAGATGAACTATTTTCATGTAATGAGATGTATATCTATCCTTTCTATAATTTGTTTCATTTGAATGGATAGTAATGAACTTGTACACTCAAAACACTTAAATAATTTAATTAATCATGAGAATAAATTAAAATCAAATGTACCTTTTTATGTTCATTGGATGACTAAAATTTATTACGCACCTTGTCCTTCAAACCTACAACTTGTCCGCAGCTTTCAGAACTTCATATATGATCCATGCTGGCCTTCCTACCCTCCTCAAGGCCCTTCAATGGTTATTTATGGTTGTTACATAGTCATGAAGAAGGTTTCAAATAAAATGGCTGCATCTATGAGGCATGGTGTTCTTTAACTATACCCAAGTTGTAATTTTAATCCAAAATGACTTTCAACTGTCCAAAACCAAACAATAAAAACTATATCTTTTTCTGAGATGGCTGTCCCAAACATAGCCAAACTCATAACTCGACCAATCTGAGAAACTTAAAATGATGAATTACTCCATCTTTCTCTCCCACTAGTCCTATTAGGTAATAGATGTTTGATGTGGAACTATGTGATCTTTTCCTTATAGATAAATCTCCTAGGATAGGGACTACTAGTCTCATAAGGATACAAACACCCTATTAGAAAATAGGTTACACAACTCATTACAAAGGCATATGAACCTAATTTGGGAAAATCCTCTTAAGTCAGATGTGTGACGATACTCAAGAAACCTAATCTAGAAAAAAATGGAAGTTTGTTGCCATGTTTAGAGCCTTTGAATCCCTAACTAATTTTTGGATCATAACTATATAAATCTCATAATTGATCCTTGTCTTTGGGAAGTGTAATTGTGGAATGTTATTCTATAGGAAAGTGAAACATGACCTTCCTCGTAATGTGATTAAACCCTCTTGCTATGGATGAAGAACCTAATCCCTATAATGCTTATTGTGTACTAACTCAATTATCAATTTATAAATGAATGAAAGAAACTTGACCCTAAATCCTTAAACACAAAAAAAGTGAACTTCACATCCTTTGGACTTACGCTTGTCCCATTGTGTAATGGAGGTAGGATATAAGGTAAATATGAATGCCCTTAGGAGTGGATCCTAGAGATAATACATAATATCCTTGTGTGGAAATAAAAATCCCATTAACGAATGAGCAAATTAAACAAGTAATTAAAATAAAAATTTAATCCTTATTCAACGAGATACACCATAAATCAAATGTTAATCAATATAGAGGGAATCTAGTAAAAGGAAAAGGATTGTATGATGCACATATTATGAACCCTTCTAGATCTTAAGTTAAGTTTTGAAATGTGATTTTAATAAATGTGAAATCCTAAAAATATCGTGATGTGGGAAGACCCTATCTATAAGTTTGTATTGTAGTTGAATCGTTATGTTGTGCCTTGTTATATGGGAACATAAGTTGTTTTTTGTGAATCACATGTTTCTTATTTTATCTATGGGGATTAATGTGGTGCAAACATATCATGTGTTGTGTGTTATCCCACGTGATCTCCTGTAGAGTCATGTGTACTAAAATGTAAGTAAAAAAATATTTCTTGTATTTTTTGGTGTTGTTTTTGTGCGTGTAAATTATGTGCATTACAATCTCAATCATGATAAAGTTTTATTTGTTAGAATTATGCATGTCATGAAAAATAAAAATAAAAATTATGTAGTGTTCTATGGATTTTTGTAGTGTTATGTGGGTTTTGTAGTGTTCTGTAGATTTGAAAATTGTCTATAGTGTACCATGGGTTTGGTGTAGTAACTAGCGGGTTTCAAATCATTTGAAAGTTCTTCACATATTTTAAGGATCACCTTGAAGTGTTCTTAAAATTATATATTTAATTCAATATAATGTAACAAAGTAGAATTCTATGATGAAAAGTAAAATACAATGCAATGTCGTAGAGGTCGAGAAAGTCAATGGAAATAAAGGATTTCCACGTATGATAGAGAATGTCCATGAAGGTCATGAAATGTCATGGAAGAAATAGAAAACAAGGGAAATCCATGGAATAATTAAAGAATATTTATAATTCAAATATTATTCTTGAGAATCTCACTCATGTCTTAAATCTACAAGATTTATGTTATCCAATGTTACCCTCAAATAAAATCAATCAAACATGACCTTGCATAGGAGAAACGGAGAGGTTGGTTCAGCCATGTGAGCTCACATTTGATACCAAAATCAAAGTTGCGGGTGGGCTCGGTGATGGAGGAGCAAGGTTAGAAAATGAGGCAAAAATGTTAAAGGAGATCAGAGCTCAACAAGAAGAAAATGGAGAAAGGCAGTGTTCACTCGAGGCCTTGAATCGGCTAAGTATAAGAGAGTCCACGTAGAATCCCCATGTGTCTCGACGGCACACTATCACATGTCAAGTCAAAGAAAAATCCCAAACAGCACTTGCTCTCCACATAGTCGAGTCCAAATATTTGCACCGGCGGTCATTGAAAAGTCTTAAAGGACCGGCAGAAGGAGCCGCCTGTCGATCGATCGACACAACTTCGTGAGGTGAAATACAAATATGGTCTCCAAATGAACACTAGCCCTCCACGTGGTCTCGAGTCTAAAAAGTGGAACCGACCGTATAAAATTCCAAACGTTAGTGGAAGCCTCCACATGCCCTATCGGCGAAACTTCAAAGGAAAATCCTGAAGGCTAGGTCCCAAATGTATGCTAGCTCTCCACATGTCTCGGGTCAGACATAGTGTCTCTCCCAGCAGAAGGGACTTGGGTAGAACACAAAGAAAGCGTATCAATCCCATGGACCATGCCATGTGTCTCATTAGAACAACTTCAAGAGTGAAAAGAGGAAGCGAAATCTTAAGAACATGCGAGGCTTCCATGTGGATCTTGCAATGATAGACTCCAAACCCAAAGCACCTTCAAACGGTGATATCTTTCCAATAGAAGCTTAATTTTGAGCGGGAAAGAACTTTTGGAAAGCTCCCAACGTCTGCTACTCACCTACCACCATTATTTAAAAATGATAAATTGAGTCTTCCATTTTTAGGTTGTCAAGCTTCTCATCTACCACCATAATGAGGTTCCATTTTCTTTTCTTTCCCAACAAGAAAAATTAATGAAGGAATGGGTTGTGTTATGGAACCCATCAATTTTTTTAGGTGAACTCAATGCATTTTTTGGGTAATTGGAATAGGATCTTGAATTATTCCCTCCTTTCTCTTTTATTCTTCCTATATATTATAACAAGGGGAAATTTTATAAAGGTTGGACATTTATGCTTTACACCCTCCATTCTTCCCTTGTCAACAAGTGATTTTATGGAGTTCAAACCTCCCATTAAAATTGTAATGAAAATTTTACTCTCTTGGTTACTTGTAATGCATGGTATCAACTTTTTAGAGCTATAAGATATGTTTTTGGATGATTTCAACCCTCTCATGTGTTTATTGCATCCGCCTGATCTCTCATTATAGTTTGGCTATCTTTGCATGGTAGTTGTGTTATAGTTTTAATGGTTTGTGATTAATTGCAAAGAGGGTCTTGAGAATTCCTTTGGTGCATCACCTTTGTTAGTTTAGGTTTATTTTCTTTCATCTTATTAACCTTGTTTCCTGGCAAGCTAGAGTAGGTTTTAGAGTAGATCCTCTACAATATGAATGTGTGTTTCTGAATAGAGTTATAGGAACCGACCTTCATCCAAAGAGCTCTCCCGATTCGCAAAGTCCCACACTTTGGGAGGAGATCCTTTTTATGAAATCACACTAAGAGTCTCAACCCATCGAGTTTGAGACATTCGTGGTATTGTGGTCACACATAAACAGTTTTAGCATACCCGATGGGATAAAGAAGTCTTTATTTTATTGCAGCAAGATTGATATGTACTTTTATAAGTTTCCATCCTATAAGAAGCTTTGAAATTGAACATCTAGTGACTCTTAAGAGGCAGAATCCACTAGTTTCAGCAGTCCAAGCTTGGTGGATTCATGAGAAGAATCCAAACATGATAAAGAACTAGAGAGGAGGGGCTATTTGTCTATCTACATTTATCCCTAGATAGAGTAAGAAGGGGAAGAAGATCTCGGAGGTCTCAGTAACTCCAACAAGTAGAACCCTGTCAACACCTCCACTTGGTAGGCCTTGTATTTAATCGACTAGAATTCTTAGACCAATCAAGATGGCATAGCCCAACCCCTACATCAACTTCACTAGCAGTAGCCTATTTGCTCTCAATGCACAAAATATTGTTCCAGTTGTAGCATTGAAGAACGTTCCATATTTCACTAGAGAGAACCAAAAAATCTAATTGATCACATCCAAGACATTGCAAATGTCTGTGAAATTCATGAGATTTTTTAAATGGACATTTTTGTTAAGTTGTTGGCATCATCATTTAAAGGTAAATCTTTTCAATGGTTTAGGAGTCTAACAACAGGGTCTATCTAGAATTGGGATCATTTGTGCATATCTCTTCATAATCAATTTGGATAAAAAGTGGGACAATCTATCCTTTTCGGAAAATTGAAAACCATCAAGAGAGCTTCGAATGAATAGTTGATGGACTTTGATTTTAGAGGACGTGGGATAGGATTTTGGTTGCCATGAGACTAACAGATGAAGGTTCTTTTTTATAATTCTTTAAGGATTTAAATTCTGATTTCCATGTTGATTTAATCAATGGGAGGTATAACTATACCCTCCACCTATAACATTGCTATTAGAGCTCAAAATTGTTTAATTCAGAAATGGTAAATTTGCACCTAATCCACCTTTTCCTCTATTTCTAGAACTAGGAGCTCCTACAACTAGCCAAACACTAGAGTTAAACCTCATTCCAGCCCATAGGAATCAAAGCAATAGTGAGGATTCTACTTATTAAAGCACTTCAAAAGAGCTACAAGAGGTTATGAAACAACTACATAACCTAGGAATTGAGCTAGTGACTATTAAGAGACAACAAGCCAAAAGTTCTAAACCATATCAAACTCCAAATCAGTACCAATCTAGACCCCCATACTAGAAAAATAGACTACCAGCTCAAACTAGAAATCAAAATAAGAGCCAAGGACAACCTCGAGATGTTAGGCCATTTTGACCATATGATCCAAACGTAGATTCAACATAGAGGGATTTATTTCCAACACAAAACAATAGGGCACAAGAGTATGACTTCTGTTACCCCTGTAATCTACCTCACAATCAATCAATGTGTTTCAATGGTGCATTAAATCAAGCTTTGATGGTACAAACCATCGGCGTGTCCCAAGAACCAAGACAAGAAGGAAATCAACAACAAGAAACTTTTCTAGAGGCACCTCTAATGGAAACCACATTGGTCAATTAGCACACAGAAGACTTATATGGAGTTAATCAACCCCCTTTTCAGGGTGTAGCTACCAACACATGGTCAAAGAAGAGAAACATTAAGGAGGGACAACCATCTAATCCAAGTTGTTTCTCATCCCACTCCTACACAACAAGGAGTTAGTAGACCAAATTCAGCCCCAAACGTGCAAAATCAGCCCAAGGCACCCTCTGTGCAACAAAGCACATGTGCTGCCTGTTCAAGCTCCGAGAAGGTTGTGCCAAGTAAGGGGAAACAAAAGGATAATTCATCCCCCTTTAACATTATTGATCAGATGAAGAAAACACATGTGAAAATTTCCATGTGGGAGTCACTGGAAATCCCAGGACAACAAGATTTGTTGCAAGTTGCAATGGCCAATTGTTCTACCTCGAATGGATCAAACCAAGGTCGGAGAAAGTTCTCACTAATGTAATGCAACAGGGTGGTGGTCAACCAAGAAAAAATTTGAAGCCTCCACCATTCTATGTGTCATTAATTATCAGGAACCACTTGGTACATAACTACATGATCGATTTTGGTGTAAGTACCTCATTGATGTTGAAACAAATATGAAATCAATTAGGTCTAAAGTATGAGCCATTTCTGAGAGGAGTAGTACAACTAGATGGGATAGAAGTAGGAATGGTCGGGGTCATCAAAGCATTAATCCTAACACTGTATGCATGCCAAAATGTCACAGTTCTGGAGGATGTGTTTGTGATTGACCTCCCACCACTCTTTTCATTGTGCTTGTCAAGAGACTTCACTTCCAAAATTGGAGGCTATTTTTCTTGATTGGTTGCACATGCTATTCAAAACAAGGTATGTAGCTAAAGCTAGAATATGGTCTAAGCCCGTAGAAAAATTTCACATAGATCCTCACACACCGAGTTCAATCATTTTCAATTGTTCATCCTTTGATTAAGAAGATCTTCCAAGAACCCATGAAGTAGATACCAAAATCACATGCATTCCAAACTTGACCCTTGACAAGTGGGAAAACAAGAGACATGTTTTTGACACTTACAAATAAATGGAAGAATCTGAGTTGGGATTCTATTATATGCATTAAGAGAGTCAACCTCTTCCTAACATCACCAAGCTAGGACACGAGGAGGATAATGAAGTGTGGCCCTTATATTTTGATGGGTCGAGGAGTAGAGAAGGAACAAGAGGGGGAGCTATGCTAATTTCACCATAAGGTATGAAATACTACTCAACTTTCTATTTCTAGTTTGCTTTCTCAAACAACACAGCTGAGTATGAAGCCTTAATCCATGGATTGCATTGGGAGAAAAAGAGAGGCATTAAAAACTTATAGGTCTTTGGTGATAGCGAGATGATTTTGAATCAAGTCAGAGGACAGAATGCTGCCAATAATGGACTATTCAAGAGCTACAAAAATAGTGTTTGGGACCTAATTGAAGAATTTTAACCTTTCAACATTGTTTCCATACCCATGAAGAGGAATGAAGTTGTAGATAGGTTTGTAGTAGTTGAAGATACATTTGATGTGCTCGACTAGTATCAAAAGAGATAAAACACAACCACATATCCATATGATTATAAGGGTAGTAGTTCCAGACAATAACACAAGATGTCAAGTGTTTGAGAATTATCAACAAATCGTCAATTTATTGCAAGAAGAGGCTGAATTCTTAGCTAGGAATCAAGATAAATTGGAGCGGCAGTACAGGGATCAAGTAGTGCAGCTGCGAACCAACAAGCTTCCTAGAGGTTTGGTGACACTGGAATCAATATTCAATCCTAGTGACCAATTTCGTAAAGATAAAGCAAACATTAAGGTCAAGGGAGATGATTCAGAACCTATTTTTGTTGGGGAAGGAAAGACACTCCAAATTGGTAAGGTGGCCATGAACAAAGAAAGATATGAGTTTGCACAACTTTTCCAAGAGTTTCCAGACATCTTCACTTGGAGCTATGAGGACCTGCAAGGATTCAATCCTAATTTTTCAAAATATAGAATAGAGATGGATCAAGATTCCGAGCCCATCAAGAAGAGGCAAAGACCAGTTAACCCACACATTGAGCCTCTTATGAAGAAAGAGATGAACAAGATAATAAAGGAAAGAATTATATTTCTAATCAAAAACTTGAGTTGGGTTGCCAACTTGGTCCCAGTCAGGAAGAAGAATGGAGAAATAAGGTTGTGCGTGGACTTCTAAGAATTGAATAGGGAATCACTCAAGGATCATTATCCACTTCCATTAATGGAGAAAATATTGCAGGTTGTAACAGATTCTGAAATGTTTTTGTTTCTAGATGGCTACTCAGGCTATAATCAAATAATGGTGAAGGAACAAAATCAGTTCAAGACAAATTTCACCACTAAGTGTGGCACCTATGCCTACAGGAAGATGCCATTCAGTTTGTCTAATGCCATAGCCACTTATCAAAGGACGATGGATATGGAATTCAAGGGGTTGATAAAAAATAATGCTAATATATATGGAAGATATCAGTGTGTTCTCCAATAACACAATGGATCACCTCTTTCATCTGAGACATGTATTTCAAAGATGTAGGGAATTTGGGTATCATTAAATCCCAAAAATGCACATACCTGACTCATAAAGGAAATCTCCTAGGCCATATTGTGTCAAAGGAAGGATTGAGGATTGACCCAGAAAGATTTGAAGTGATTTGAGAATTACTATTTCCAAGCCATAAGAAGTCTCTTCAGATATTTCTAGGAAGGATCAATCTTATTCGTAGGTGTGTGCCAAATTTTCCCTCTCTTGTGAAGCCAATAACATTGATGCTAAAGAAGAGTGTGGAATTTAGGTTGACAGCTGAGGGAAAGGAAAGTTTTGAATCCATCAAAAGGCTATATCCCAATATCCAACTCTTGTCAATCCATACTTCTCTAAGGAATTCATGCTCTATGCCTTTGGTAGTGGGGACAAAATTTCTGCAATCCTAGTGCAATGAAACAAAGAGGGATCTGAACAACAAGTTTCCTTATTTAGTGAATGTTTAGAGGAATATGAAGTGAGATAATCATTCATTGAAAAGCATGTCCTTACAGTAATCAGGAGCTTGAAGAAGTTCAAGCAACTTGTCTGAAACAATAAAATTGAGTTGTTGGTCTCTCATGCAGGAGTCAAGGACTTCCTTTTGAAAAAAGATCTAAATGAGAAAAATGAAGGATGGATCATTCATGTTATGTAATATGAAATTTATATTAAAGTCACTAAGTGGGTCCGTGGAAAGGGGTTATGTGAATAGCTGGTGTCAAGTCAACAAGATGAATCATGTAATGAAAATGAGGTTGTTTTGGTACTACAAGAGGGTCAAGAACAAGCAAATGATATTTTTCCTATCCCTTGTTAGACTCAAAATATGATACAATTCCTACAAACAGGATTGTAACCTCAAGAAATGAGCAATGAAAAAGGATATATTTCAGATTACAAGCCACTCCATATGTGTTTGTTAATGGTTTTTTGTTCAAAAGGGACATCAATGGTGTTCTACTAAGGTGCATCGGAATAGGTCAAATCGAGAGGGTGTTATAGGAGTTTCACGATGGAGGAGCCGGAGGTCATTTTTCCCCATGGGTAACAACTCTCAAGATAATGAAGATGGGATATTATTTACCCACGATGTTTAGTGAATGCTACACATGGATCAAAAAATGTAAGAAATGTGCATTCTTCATAGGCAAGGAAAGACTAGTAGCACTTCCATTTCACCCAATTTCAGTTGACCAGCCATTCATGCAATGGGGATTGGAATTCATTGGGGTCATAAATCCAAACTCAAGCCAAGGCCAAAAATGGATTCTCATGGCAACAAACTATTTAAAAAAGTGGACCGAGGCGGTAGTACTAAAAGAAGCAAATGATTCTAGCATACTAAACTTTTATAAAGGGATAGTGAATAGGTTCGTTGTATCGGCCACTATCATATCAGATAATGCATTGGCATTCTTGGTTCCAAGATCACAAAATGGGTTGTCAAGAATGGGATCTACTTGAGCACCTCTTCCAATTATTACCCACAACGAAATGGGTAGGTAGAGTCCACGAACAAGAATTTGTTAAGAATCATTAGAAGAACTCTAGATGAAAATCGAAGGACATGGCATACAAATATCAAATCAGCATTGTGGGCTGATAGGATCACACCAAATAGGTTAACAGGTAACAATCCTTACAAGCTAGTCTATGGGAAATAGGAAGTGTTTCCTATATCATTAGATCTCCCCACATTAGAACTCATGAAGCAGTTATAATTATCTGAGTTTGAACCAATGGAGGCTAGGTATGTACATTTTATGGAACTGGAAGAGATCAGAGAACATGTAGTTCAAACAATGGAAAAGGATCAAGATTTGATCAAGACATGGTTTGATAAAAAGTGAGAGCAAGGACCTTTCAGGAAGGGACTTAGTTCTGAAGTGGGATGCAGATCGGGCAAAACTAGGAACTTCCGATTCTTGTCAACGTGATCCATTTTAAACATTGGATGGAGAGTAACTTCTGATTCTGGTCAATGGGATCCATCTTAAACATTGCTACTAAAAAGGAAGGTTTCAACCTTGTAAATATTAGCCTAAGATTTTAATTCCCCTAAGTGTGTATGCACATTGTCTTGTTGTAGTGTAGGTTGCAATTTCCCTATGTGTTTCAGCACATGTTTTTTTATTCCAAGGTTGTATAATTGTGCATTCAATGTGCTTCCAAGTGAATGTGTGCCGACCTTCTATTTCTAGAAGCAGGTGAATGCTCCAGATCAAGACAATTTTTTACTCTCATAAATCTCACCTTCAATATTTTCTTATGGAAATTGAGAGTGGAAGTAGTGGAGAAGGTTAAGGGCCAACAAGTTACAAGCATTTGGGCTCGAGGTTTTGGGAACAAGATCATTACCAGGCTATAATTCATGACTATGTGTCCAATTGATACTTCAAGGCAACTAATTTGTTCACCTAGCGGGCAAGTGATCCCACGAGTCACCAAATTGTTCCCAATTTTTCCACTCACAAAAATTCTATCAAACACGACCTTGTATAGGAAGAGACGGAGGGGTTGAACCACGAAGGGGTTGGTTGAACCATGTGAGCTTATGTTTGATTCCAAAAATCAAAGTTGCGGTGGGCTCGACGATGGAGGAGAAAGGTCAAAAAATGAGGTCAAACAATGTTAAAGGAGATCAGAGCTCAACAAGAGGAAAATGGAGAAAAGAAATGATCACACGAGGCCATGAATCGGCTAAGTATAAGAGAGTTCACGGAAGCCCCAACATTTCTTGAAAACACACCTTCAAAGATCAAGTCCAAAGCAACGTCCCAAACAGGTGTTGGCTCTCCACGTGGTTAGAGTCCAAAAAGTTACACCCGCCATTGAAAAGTCTCAAAGGACTGGCGGAAAGAGCTAGGTGTCAGCACGGCGCAACTTGAGAGGTGAAATACAAAGTGGGTCTCCAAATGAGCGCCAACCCGCCACGTGGTCGAGTCCAAAAATTTGCACCTGCCATTGAAAATTCCAACTGTTAGTGAAAGCCTCCACATTCCTCATTGGCACAACTTTAAAGGAAAAATCTGGAGCAGGTCCCAAATGTGTGCTAGCTCTTCACGCGTCTCGGGTTAGACATTGTTTCTCTGCTAAGCAGAACGGACTCGGAAGCATAACACAAATAAATCAGATTAGGCCCGTGGACAATGCCACATGTGTCATCGGTGTAACTTCAAGAGTGCAAGGAGAAAGAAAAATCTTAAGAATGCATGGGTCTTCCATGTGGATCTTGCATGGATAGACTCCAAACCAAAATCACTTTCACACAACCATATATTTTGATTTGGAAGCTCGGTTTTGAGCAAGAAAGGAATTTTTAGAAAGCTCCAAATGTTTGCTACTCACGTACCAACATTATTGAAAAATGAAAATTCCATTCACCATTTTTTAGGCTATTAGGATTCTCATCTACCACCATAATGATGTTTGGTTTTCCTTTCTTTCCCAATATGAAACATTAATGAAGGCATGGGTTTTGTCATGGAACCCATAGATTTTTCAAGCGAATTCAATGCATTTTTTCACGTAGTTGGAATAGGATCTTGAATCCTTCTATCCTTTCTCTCTTATTCTTCCTATATATTGTAAGGAAGTGAAATTTTCTAAAGGCTGGACATTTATGCCTTACACACTCCCTTCTTCCCTTGTCTTAAAGTGATTTTGTGGAGTTCAAACCTCCCATTAAATTTTTAAAGCATTTTTTTCCTCTTGGCTACTTGTAATGCACATTATCAACTATCAAAGCAATAAGATAAGTATGTGGATGATTTCTAATCTCTCTTGTGTTTATTGCATCCATCTAATCTCTCATTATAGTTTGTTTATCTTGCATGGTAGTTGTGTTATAGTTTTAATGGTTTTTGTTTAATTGCAAAGCAAGTGTTCAACATTCCTTTGGTGTATCACCTTTTTAGTTTAGGTTTTTTTCTTGCATCTTCTTAACCCTATTTCCTGGAAAACTACAAAGTAGCTTTTAGATTAGATCCTCTACAATATGAATGTGTGTACCGAATAGAGGAATAGGAACCTTCCTTCATTTGGAGAGCTCTCTTGATTCAAAAAGTCGACACTTTGGGAGGAGCTCCATGTTATGCAATCAAATTGAGAGTCTCAACCCATTGAATTACAGGACATTAAGGGGTGTTGTGATTACGCATCAACAATTTCTATTTTGGACGACTCTCATATATTAATTTTGTAAGATATGAACACGATATATATAGGTTTATTATTGTAAATAAAATATCTTATCAAGGAATTATAATGATTAATTGGTAAGGAAGAGAGAGAGAGAGAGAGAGAGAGAGAGAGAGAGAGAGAGAGAGAATAAAGTAGAAAAAAGGAGTTAATAATTAAGACATATCAAGAAAAATTATAAAGAGGATGGAAGAGAAATTACAAACAGATTGAAACAAAATTATTGAATAAGAAAGAGTGATCATTTCATGGAACAAGTGAAGTATGAGTAGTGTGGCTATAGGAAAATCGATGTACATAATGAAATGGTGTGAATAGAGTGGATGAATGAGAGAGGGATAATCCAAAGAGAGATTATGGAATAACAAGAAAGAAAAGAAGGAAGAACATAAATGTCACTCATCAAAGTTCAAGAAGAATACAATGCACAAGGTGTAAATTTGCATTGTTGAGGATTGTTGTATGCAGTGAGTAAAGTAATGAAATAGGCTGTGTTTGTGATTGAAAATGGGGATTGGTGTGTCTAATGATTGGTCATCACTTATTGGATGAGTTGGTTATTAGCATTGGGTATTTTTGTGTTCATTAGATTTGTACCTACAAATATTTATACAATAATTAATATTTCGACTAGATTTTGACACTAGATCAAGCAATATTTTCTATGTGGTTCTCTCCCAAAAGGGTTTCCACATAAAATATATGTTCTTGATTTGTTGAATCATTGTGGATATTAAATATTTAAATAACACAAACTTATAACTATAATGATTCACCCTAGTATTAGTGTGTGATATTCATGTGTGTGTGTGTGTGTGTGTGTGTGTGTGTGTGTGTGTGTGTGTGTGTGTGTGTGTGTGTGTGTGTGTGTGTGTTAAAAATAAGTTTTTTTGTTGTAAAGTAATGAGATGAAGTATAGAAGGAATATACGTATTTTATTTTCTAAGGGAGGATATATTTTTCTTTTGTGATAAGATATTATAATTTTGTTCTAGATATGTAAAGGTCCTAGTTCATTCTCCCGATTGAGTTGAGCATAAGGTGACAAAGAAGAGGAGTTGATTGCATGTTCAACCTAAATCTGAGGAGAGGTACCCTAGCAATTTTTTCACTAATAACATTTAAACGAGGAAAGATTATTATATAAAGTATCTATCCACATTGATATCTTCCCACACAGAATAAAGAGGAAATCAAGAACACCCCATATTGCATATATCCACTTATCTATCTTCCAACCACATAGACCACACCATTATAAATGGATATATTCTCAAGTGTGTCTAAAAAGTTTAAAAGGGAATGAAGTTTGTTTAGTTTCACCACTATGTTTTATTAATTGGATTCCTAGTGTTTGCAAATCATGAAGAATGCAAATGAGAAAAATTAAGATACCTACAAACCTTATATCTAAGAAGAAGGAATGAAGCATTCACACCTCTTATATAAATACTTGAAATGTTTAATATTTATCAAACTTTTATGAGAAGAATGTAAAAATTCCAAAAGTTTTAGTAGATTTCCTTTCACTAATTGAAACGTCTAATATGTCCATAACATATATTTGATTTTTCCTTAATTGATTCTTATATATATGTGTGGTGTTTTATGATGTTCTATATTTGTACATATTTATGATCATTTAAGCCATAGATAAATATGTTTCTTATCCATTTATTCTATATGTTTCATTCATATATTTGTATTCTATACACAATAATATTCCTCTTTTCCGAGGCATATGAGATGTGTCATTAAAACATGCAACTAAAAATAATTATGTGCAACCATGTCATATGAGTTTCATAATGTGTACGAGTTTGTAATTGTAAAATTCTAAGATTGATACTCAGCAATAGATGATGCCAACGATGTAATATATGTGTAAAATAATGAATCTCAAGAAGCATTCTTATATCATATTCATAAAAGAGGGAGACACAAAAGGAGAATCATATGAAGTTTTCGACATAGAATAATTAGAAAAATAAGGAGAATTACATAAAGTGTCAAGTGTAAGCATAATAGAAGCCCTGTGAATAGAAAAAGGAACATTTTTATGTGGATGTTTGTTTCCATTTTAAAATTAGGAAAAATAAATAGAGTAATGGTAGGTGTAGTGACATGAGCAAAGAGGTACTCAAGGAGAAAACTAGAGAAAGGAAAGGATATAGTATCATGGATTATGGGGATAACACCATATGGATTATGGGGATAACGCTATATGTATGATCAACATTAAGTTTATCATTAAACCCATTTTTCACTAGCATTATTATTTTTAATCATTTGTAGTATGATAGAGATAAGATGAAGAAAATGTAATATTTTCCATAGAATTATATGGAGAAATAATATCGTTAAAATTAATAGGCATAAATTCCATATATATTATAAATTTTGATGGAGTATATAGGTTTCTCCTAAAAAATATCTCCCTCATATATTTAACTATAAAAGGAATAGTCACATTAGGAGAAGTCCTGGATACAGTGAAATGATAACATTTCGAACTAGGTTTATATCATCACATGTAACATCTAAAGACACATCATCAACAATAGCATGTAAGACATTTGTAATGAAAATAGGAGAAGCAAATACATCATATGATATATTTTTAATAAGTTCTATCATAATAGGATAAATATATATAAGAGAAATATATAGTAGAAGGAGTTCAAATATCATCATGTATAACTTAAACATTACAAATGGATGTGGCATGTCTTTTCATTGTGATAGTATCCATAGAAAAAGGAGGTTCAAATGAAGGATTTGTTATTGAATTAATTGTGTCATTCTCCTTCGATATAGAAGATAAAGAATAATTACCAAGTTTTTTTATGTCAGCATTTGTTATAGGAAATGAAGTATCATTATTTCAAATATCATTTTAATTATTATTAGAATAATCATCACAACTTAAATAATCATTAGATTACTTAATTTTTGTATGATTAAGACTAGGTAACATTTCTAGAGCACGAGTAGGGATGTTATGATGGAAAAGGAACAAGTTATTTTTGAAATAGTTTCCTGTCATAAATGATTTGTAACATATTGCAAATATTGTAGGTATATATTAGGAGGGGCCTTTATTCATTAAAAAAACTTGCTAAGTATATGTTTAAGAGTGGGGTAATTCTAGATGAGCTCATAGAAATAGATTACATCGTTAGCATCAAGGTCCATGAAACCAAAAATGAGGGTAAAGCCTCTAACTAGAAAATTGAAGGCCATTAGTCAAGAGACCCAATTACGATTTTTAGAAAATGTCATATTTTGTAATATTGATAAAATGGCCATTTAAATAAAATAAGAATTTAACAAGAGATACAATTTAAATATGTATATTTAAAAAAATATGTTAGTTATTTTCATATAATTGTATATTTTACCATATATTCAAGCTTGATACTCAAAATAGATATTTGGCAATTCCAAAACTTGTGCTAAATGTTATGTCAAAAACAATGTATTTGTTTATTTTATGAATATGAAAAGAAAATTTGAAGCAATTTTGAAATAGAGCTATTGATTTTAAGATATGTCACAAATGGTTCTATTATAATCACTAAACCCTCAAATGAGGTCAAAAGAGAAGATTGAACCATCAAACCCTATGAAATTGTGAAAACCAAAATTAGGCCATTAAATAAGAATAACATATAAAAATTTTGGGTAAAAAGGTATGTCAAATATGATGGATTAGATCAATGGTATGGTTCAAAAAAAATTACACCATAAATAAAACATATACGGTTTTGTAATTTTTATTTTCTTACTTATTGGGTGTATGAACCTTACAAGTTGAATAGTCTCAATAAACTAATCCATATTGATCATACACTTGGTGAATATAGATTAGGTATAAATGTCATTAATATTGATAGAATGATACAATTATTGTGTAAACTATGAGGAGTGATATAAGCACATCAATAATTAGGAGGTACATAAGTGATTTATATATGTAGACTAGCTAGAAATATGGCTAGAAATGAAAAAATACTTCATCTCTAGCACCAAATCTAGAAAACGATTCTACACATAACTAAACAGATCTTTCAAAGGTATAGTACTATCCTATGTTACTATGTATGGTTTTCAACCATAAAATGATAGTTTTTTGCAACTTATGGTTCCTATCAATGACACTAACATTAAATTTGTTATTTATCTCTAGGGATAGTGAATGTGTGGAAATTATTTAAAATGAATGAAACCCTAAAATACCTACACTATCACTCTTGAAGCGTGATTATGAATAAACAATAATTCTACACATGGGTTGGGATGGAATATTCCTATTGGTCAACACATTCCAAACCAATGTATAACCTACGCCAAATCCCCTTACAATTGAGATAAAAATGAATTAGTTATCCTAGTGTTGGTGAAAATTTCTGCATAAATCTAGTCCAACCCCTATGTTTCCCTCCTGTATTTTCATAAAAAAATAGTCGGTGTAACTATGGATAGAATATAGATGTAATCTATACTATAATGATATAATGTCTTTTTATTTTGATGTTAAAATAGTTTCCTTTTTCCCTTAGATGTTTGGAAATCCTTAGAGACAATTTATTTCAAATACATAGCTCTAAGACATTTTAAGTATTGGAAATTGAGGAAGCAAGACACACACAAAAATTATAAGTTTTTAAATCTCCATGGTACCTTATTTTAAGTATGTGCAACTATCTAAAGAAAATTTATGGGTTATTGATTTCTTTTAAAGAGTAATTTGTAATGTATTCGCTTGAAAGTGTAGTGTGAGATTAAATGGTGAATTAATGTTAATTATATAGGCATTCATAGGTTATGTATCGCATTAGATTTGACCTATGAGATCTAGTAAATCACCGGTTAATATATTTCAACATAAGAAAAGATTCATTATCATTAGGGATACCTGTCTATACAACTCATCATATACCGTGAGTACATCTTGGCCCCCATTGTATAATCTCATACATGTAATAAATTTGATTTTTTAATATGTCGGTGAGTTGGGGTTTTTATACGGGGACCTTACTCTATTACAAAATATATGCCAATCAGAACATATAATTCCATAAGAATAAAAAAGCGTTAAAGAATCAAAAGTAGCCGACACACGTTGTAATACAAATAATAAAAATCAAAAAATCAAGGAAACAATCATCCCAAAGAAGTAGATTGTAAAATGAGATTCATTTTCAATGTAGCTAAGGGATTCCCTAAAGAACTATTTTTTTGTTTTGGAAAATCATTCACTCTTCTATGTTATTTTTTTCATCGAGTTTAGTCCCATATCGTAGATAGACTTCACTATAAATTATTGGTCGAAATAAGTTCATAGCAGGAGAGGAAGTGGTTTCCCTCTCCTTGAAAATCCCAAGAAACTCAAGAGGATTATGCGTTAAGGGTTGATCATTTGGCAGAGGGTATTTAAGGAAGAATATCCTCAATAAACTCAATAGATACAACCCTTAAAGGGCACCATTCAGAAAAAATAAGAAAAAGTATCTTCAAAAGATTCAAAGGGCCCACTAATGGTGAGGTGAGAAGGAAGAAACTCTGTCCATCTAGTTGGTTTATCCCCATTCTCACACTTGGAGGTCCCACCTTCCGTAGTCAAATGTCCCATTCCAATTTACACTTATCGCAATGAAAAGCTAACCCTTTGTAGTTGAGTCACAACGTCTAGATTATTTCCTTGATTTTTAGATCAACCTCCACTAGGAGGTCCTGGCAGATGTCTAAATCAACTACTAATCAGAAAAGGGTAATAAATGATGACAATTTTTTTTTAATAATTTTTATTAGAATTAAACCTTTCTTTCGATAATTTGAACTAGTTGAATGAGTGACATAGTAGTGGGTAGAGTTCATAAAGTCACGCAAGAGATAAATATGTGTTAATTAGTGTCACTATATAATCTTAATCGAAACTATGAAAACAAATCCAACGTTTTCATTGCTAAAGGATAAATTGCTAAATTTATGTGTCTATAGTAATGGGACCGATAATAAGTATTTGGTCCCATACATTCACACATTCTATTATTGGTGGTATACCAATATATATTTCAATGGTATACATATAAGTGATTCCTTTTTTCCTTATTCATTGAACTTGTCATTTTTTTCAACCTTCTTGATCCACTCGACCCATTTTTGCACTTGGATAGTTTTTTCCTTCTCTAAATTTGTGGGATACAATTTAACTTTTATACTTTCATATTTTCAAAGAACATAGTATTTTTAAATGATATAAATTAAATATTAAAATTCCATGTATCACCTATAGAAAATTCATATATGTATGTATGTATGTATGTGTGTGTGTGTATGTATACACACGACACACACACATATATATACACATACATATGTAGATATGTGTGTGTGTGTATAGAAATAGATATATACATGTATTTGCACATGCCTATGTGTTCATTTTCACACACACAAACACTCAAGCACACAAACATCATTTTCGATGGAAGTGGGAAGGTGTCGTGTCCATAATTTTATGACCGAAAACATACAATTAATCTTCCCAATAATCCCATAAAATTATATGAAATTTGTTTTTTCACAATATAAACTTAATAAGTTGTAAAGATATATTTATTTTGTTAGGCCATACCACTCGAAAAATTATGAACAATTATAATAAATCCATATATTACTTATGCCTAAAACTAATGTCACTTAAAAGTAATTAATTCAAGTCCTATAATTTTGGTGATGGAATATGAAGATAAATTGTACTATTTTTTTATTTATCTTAGTTTCAATATCTATTATACTACCCAATAAATATAGTGAGGGAGATAGAGATGATAATTTAATTTTTATTTTGGTGTTTAATTTTTATGAAAGGTATTACTAAATAACATTTGATATAATTTTGCACTTTGAGGTTTCAATTTATCTCATCATCATTTATTAATACCATGATTTTTTATGAAAATGGTATTCTATGTTTCCTCATGTATTTTCATAAAAATCGTAGTCGGTGTAACTATAGATATAATATAGATGTAATCTATACTATGATGATATAATGTCTTTTTATTTTGATGTTAAAATAGTTTCCCTTTTTCCGTTAGATGCTTGGAATTCCTTAGAGACACTTTATTTCAAATACATAGCTCTAAGACATTGTAAGTATTGGAAATGGAGGAAGCTTAAACTTAAAAAAATCTATGTTTTTAAAACCTCCATGGTACCTTATTTTAAGTATGTGCAACTAGTCAAGAAAATTTATGGGTTATTGATTTCTTTTAAAGAGTAACTTGTAATGTATTCACTTGAAAGTGTAGTGTGAGTTTAAATGCTGAATTAATGTTAATTATATAGGCATTCATAGGTTATGTATCACATTAGATTTGACCTATGAGATAGTAAATCACTTGTTAATATATTTCAACATAAGAAAAGCTTCATTATCATTAGGGATACATGTCTATACAACTCATCATATACCATAGTACATCTTTCCCCCATTGTATAATCTCTACATGTAATAAATTTGATTTTTTAATATGTTGGTGAGTTGGGGATTTTTGATAGGACCTTACTCTATTAAAAAAGATATGCCAATAAAAACATATAATTCCATAAGAATAAAAAAGGGTTGAGAATAAAAAGTAGCTGACAAACAAGGCAATAAAAATAATAATAAATAAAAAAATCAAGGAAACAATCATCCCAAAGAAGTAGACTATAAAATGAGATTCATTTTCAATGTAGCTAAGGGATTCCCCAAATAATATATTTTTTGTTTTGGAAAACCATTCACTCTTCTATGTTATTTTTGTCATCAAATTTAGTCCCATATGGTAGATAGACTTCACTATAAATTATTGGTCGAAATAAGTTCATAGGAGGAGAGGAAGTGGTTTCCCTCTCCTTGAAAATCCCAAGAAACTCAAGAGGATTATGCGTTAAGGGTTGATCGTTTGGCGAGAAGGTATTAAGGAAGAATATCCTCAATAACCTCAATAGATACAACCCTGAAGGGCACCATTCGAAAAAATTAAAAAAACTATCTTCAAAAGATTCAAAGGGCCCACTAATGGTGAGGTGAGGAGGAAGAAACTCCATCCGTCTAGTTGGTTTATTCCCATTCTCACACTTGGAGGTCCCACCTTTCGTAGTCAAATGTCCCATTACAATTTACACTTATCGCAATCAAAAGCTAACCCTTTATAGTCAATTCGTGATGTCTAGATTATTTCCTTCATTTTTAGATCAACCTCAACTGGGAGGTCTTGGCAGATGTCTAAATAAACTAATAATCATAAAAGGGTCATAAACGATGAGGGATAATTTTTTTAATAATTTTATTAGAATTAAACATTTCTTTGGATAATTTGAACTGGTTGAATGAGTGACATAGTAGTGGGTAGAGTTCATAAAGTCATGCAAGAGATAAATATGTGTTAAATAGTGTCACTATATAATCTTAATTGAAACTATGAAAAAAATACAACCTTTTCATTGCCAAAGGATAAGTTGCTAAATTTATGTGCCTATAGTAATGGGAATAATAATAAGTATTTGGTCCCATACATTCACACATTCTATTATTGGTGGTATACCAATATATATTTCAATGGTATACATATAAGTGATTCCTTTTTCCCTTATTCATTGAACTTGTCATTTTTTTCAACCTTCTTGATCCACTCGACCCATTTTTGCACTTGGATAGTTTTTTCCCTTCTCTAAATTTGTGGGATACAATTTAACTTTTATACTTTCATATTTTTGTATCCACATAGTATTTTTAAATGATATAAATTAAATATTAAAATTTCATGTATGTATGTATGTGTGTGTGTGTGTGTGTGTGTGTATGTATGTATAAACACACACACACACACACACATACATGTGTAGATATGTGTGTGTATAGAAATAGTTATATACATGTATTCACACATGCATATGTGTTCATTTTCACACACACAAACACTCAAGCACACACACATCATTTTCGATGGAAGTGGGAAGTCTGTCGTGTCCATAATTTTATGACCCAAAAACATACAAATTAATCTTCCCAATAATCCCATAAAATTATATGAAATTTTTTTATTCACAATATAAACTTAATAAGTTGTAAAGATATATATATTTTTTTAGGCCATACCACTCGAAAAATTATGAACAATTATAATAAATCCATATATTACTTATGCCTAAAACTAACATCACTTAAAAGTAATTAATTCAAGTCCTATAATTTTGGTGATGGAATATGAAGATAAATCGTACTATTTTTTTGGATTTATCTTAGTTTCAATATTTATTATACTACCCAATAAATATAGTTAGGGAGATAGAGATGATAATTTAATTTTTATTAAAGGTATTGTAAGATAACAATTTATATAATTTTGCACTTTGAGGTTTCAATTTATCTCATCATCATTTATTAATACCATGATATTATATTTCCTAACATTAAAAATATAGATACATAGGTACACATTTACATGGGTCGTTTTTTTAAAGTATTTAGAAGTAATAAAATATTAATTTGATAAGGAGGCAAATATACTTCCTTATTGATCCATGAGATAGTGATTAGAATGAGTAGAAAATATAACAACCACCATAATATGTAAGTTATAGGATAATGAAGTTAGCTTCAAATCTCAATGATCAAGAACAAAACTTTCTTTATTTAAGATCATTATATTGTAATACCCACCATTAATTGTTTTTGACAAGAAATCCATCGTTAAGGGTTAAACATGTACCCTTAAGGCCTGATTTAGAGGTTTGGAAGGCATGGCCAGGATTTGCAAGGACAAAAAGAAGGGGGTGGAAAGTGGTATCTCTATTAATATATGAAGAGAATTATTGAAGCAAGATATGTAGGGTTTTGGGAGCGGGTCACAACTAGGCCATAATCCTCATATTTCTATATTTATTATTATTTTCCTTTATTTAGTAAAAATAGAATGTCTATGTATGTGTGTGTGTTCCTATGTTAGGAAATTCTCAGGTCCATTCTTTAGATGGAAATTCTTCTCACAAAGTAATATATTTTCTTGCAATAGTTTATTTATGTAATAAATATATAATTATAAATTTTTCAATATATCTTTATACACTAAATTAAAAATGTATTCCATGAGTGTAGATAAAATACATCTCAACTCTATCTTTTTATTTTAGTGTGTGTGTGTGTGTGTGTGTGTGTGTGTGTTTTGTTAAAATCATAATGGACTCGAGGGGGTGAATAATTCCTTCAAAATTTCATCCAATTTTATTTAACTTGTATTAACCATTAAATCATGTATTAATGTGAGCTTAAGAAAATTAAACAACCATTCATAAGAGCATAAGCCAAGAGAGTACACAAGGACACAAAATGTGAATTGGAAAACCCTCAATGGGAAGAAAAAGCATTGAATAAGTATTGTACATCACACAATATTTTATTAGTGAAGTACCCACTTCACATGGAGTACCAAATCCTATTTAGTATATCACCCACTATACAAGGAGGCTACCACTCACTATGATGATCAAGCACCCACTCAACCACCTATTCATGAAGATCATTGAAGTAATGTTTGTCCTAAAATAGATTGTGATCATTGGTTTAGTGCACGTACCTCAAGTTACCCTCTCCAACAACTCACTTTCCTTCATCTCTCAATCTTACTACTTCACGATATTATTAGGTCTAATGACCTTGAAGACCTTCTAGTCTACCCTTCTCACCTTCTCATGCTTCTTTAATCTCCACTAGATTGCTCACATCCCTCACCTTCAACACTTACAAATGAGTCATTATAACTCATTGATATATATGACTCACAATAACATCAACTAAAGTTCAACCTAGACAATTAAGGTTTGTCATGATAACAATAAAAACTTTAATCCAACATATAAAATCACTCCAATGGTCCCAAATAATTCGGCGTAGAACCAAACACACAAAACAATACTATGCCTCTAAAATGGGAATAAAATGCTAATTCTACATCCAAATTAGTAAGTAAAATATTCTACACACCATAAAAAGTAAAAATAAGTTATGTATCATCTACCAACATCATGAATCACACCAAGATAAATGTTATTCCAACTAAATCTAAGCACCAATAAAATCCATATCTAAGAACAAAAATATCACACAATAAAAAAATATGTCAAGACTTATTTGTCACATGTAATGAAGGAAAATGAATTCAACTCACTCTCTAGGTTCATGAGACACCATCAAAGAAGGAACAACACTACAGGAAATTCATCTCTCCTACCTCTCTTAAGCATGTTGACCATACCCAGAAATAGGCAACCAATGAAAAGAAAATTGGCACATTAAATCACCTCACCAAGAATAAAGTAGAATATTGATGGAAATATATTGATTTATTCTATCCAAAACAACTCATGGTAATCACGAAATTTGGGCACAAGACATCCAAGAAACTCAATCCCTTGAACTTTGTCAAAAATTCATCAAGGACTCTAGAAAAAATCTTTAGATAATCATGTACAAACACGTTCAATGAACTTTCCAAGAACTAAAACCACTTGGAACATTTCAATAGGGTCCTTACACACCTTTTCAAGCCATCACATGGTTAATATATACCCTTTGTACTAGTTCCATAACATCTTCTTGGAAAGATTAATAGGGATGATTAGATAATTAGGGATTAAGTTAAAATACAAATTTGATGATCAATCCAAGTCCTCAAACACATCACATGAAACTCATACATCTTATCCATGAAATACTTGTAAAAGTGGTCCATCTTACTAAGGTGCTATATAATTTAAAAAACATTTTGTGCATGAAATTTTTATCCCATCAAGACTTATGAATAAAACTAAATTTTTCTCTTCTCCCATTCAAACAACCTAACAATTTTTTTTAAAAATAGATTTATTCATAGTATATTCCTCCAACCCTCTTTACATTATTATCGTCTCTAAAGTAATTTGCAACTCATGTGAAATTTCTAGTCTATATAATCTTGTACCCTAGTTAAAACTATTGTCCCCATACCCATATATCCTACTTATTTTTGGTGAAAATTAAAATTAGAGATAAAATATGTGGAAATAATATGAAAGATAATTGTAAAATTATGATCACTATTTTTCATAATACATATGTTTGTCAAACTTTCTTCTCTTGTTTAAATATATAACTTTAAATAGAAACTTTCGGTGTATATATGGACCTTAATAAGAAAAAAAAAAGAAAAGGATTTTTTCCTTCCCTAACAAAAATTTCCATTCATATTATTTGTGAGCCTATTAGGATAACCATTGTGTGATTCAAGTACACTTGCAAGTATATGCAACCAACCTTGTTTTCTTTTCCTCTATGGTGGTGAACATTAATTGGTCCAAATAAATTTATACATGATAATATATACTCATCGAAGTAGTTTGGAAGCAATATACATCATCCTACACAAATTACTATGAGAAAATTAGTTAATTTTTTTAAAAAATAGTGTTTGATGGTATGAGTTTTTACTAAAATAGTGTCTCACTAAAATATTTATTAAAATAATTTTGTGTTCCAGACTTCGAATAGCATGTCCATCCCATCCAATGGGTTCAAACATGTCCAAAAATTACTAAAATTAAACTACCCTTAAAAATAATAAATAAATATATATTAAACAACACATCCAAAGTATGCGTTATTGTTTAAAATGTCGACAAATGGGTGGGTTGACTAGTTCAATAGATAATTGTATGAAAATGAGAATCTATGACTGTAATAACTATTAAGAATATCTTAGCATTGTCACATATGAAATCTTTAATAGAATCATACATGAACTTCCTATTACATCTAGAACTAATCCCTCTCTTTAATGATGCATGTGCATGGACATGTTCTTTCAATAATGAAATGAAAGTATCTTAGTGGAGGAAAAGGACAACATCACAACTCATTTATGTCTTTCCTTATTGCCAAGACATGCTTGGAGTTGATGTTCATTCCTATGAATTAATTTTTTTGTTAGATATTGAACTTTACAAACCATTGCATGAAATTTATAAGTATACATTGTATTACCAAAGTAAATATATCTACACATTGGGAAGAAATTAATTTTTTTACCGTCCTTTCTTTTAGGGATTTTTATTTTCCCAAATGTAACTATTATTAGATCAAAAAGTAGTAATAGTGACACAACATGAGAATTCCCTATGGAAATGGAAGTATAATAATGGGAGTATATATCCCACATGCACCAATCTAGAAAACCATCAATTTATGAACTATACATGTTAGGGATTAATTATTTTTACAATATCCATTATTGATTAGAGCATGGTGTCTCGTCTCACAAGAAAAGTAAAAATCCTAAATTCATAGATAAATCATGCATGAAGAATAATCTTCTGTTGTTGCTTCCTCACACTAGTCTAGCTTCATTTCTTATATCTTCAAGTAAACAAGTTGCCCAAATAATCGTTGTTGTAAATGTTGTCATAATAGGATAACTTCCATACATAATGATGATTTTCAAGATATATCGTTTGCTGCAAGAAAATCCAACGTAATTGGTTGGATAAGAAGTTTATTGAAAATACTCAATGGAATAAGGATGTCGTATGTTCTCATGTTGTATCCAATACGTACTACTACATTTAACATAAACTCATCCACTATAAAAGTTGGTATTCAAATATCCATTCAAGAAAATAATGTTCTCAAAGACAAAAGTTGGTCCACTTTTAGAACAACATGTGAAAAACATATAATACATTCTATTTGACCTTCAAATGAGCTTCGTAGGTGCAAAAATGTTGAGAAATATAAATTGTAAGTTGCGTAAGGAATTTCCTCACCATAACATTAAAGATTATAGTGTCTACTCAATTATATTAGTGGGTGACTTTTTTCATCCCAACTCGATTAAAAACATACCACATTATGTAGGTAATTAATTTGGTCACATGATTTAGTACAAATTTGAGACTTTCATTTCCTTAGATACAAATTTTTGTCAAGAAGAATGCAATCCAAAACAATTGAAATTTATATGTTTATTAACCAACATCATAAATGTAAACTCAACAACAGAGGATTGGATTGTTTTGGTGCCATGTATAAAATATTTCATATCTACATTAGAATAGGAAAACAATACATGAGTAAAACATGTTTATGCAACAAACGAATACGTAAACTTAGATAATAAAAAATGATTCAATTTTTGCACCTTCTAGTTTTAATAAATAAATAGAACCAGTACAAACATAGAGAGCTATCAGACATTAATGAAACTCAATTGGATCCTATAGTTCTCTTCTCTAAAGGAAAAGTGGTTACCTTAACATCAAATTTATGTTTCGAATTTGGATTAGTTAATGGGGTGTTGAGTCAAGTTGAGGATGATTTATACAATCCATAATCACAATACTCTGATATGTTGTCCTTTATTGATGTTGAATTCAAAAATACTACCTAGTTGTCGAATATTCTCTACCCAATGTGTTTACCACCACATCTTGTCACATATGGAAATCATTGTCAAATGAAACTACAATTGTCATAAGCCCTCACTATTGGTAAAGCACAAGGTATGAAACTTAATATGCCAAAAATAAACATCAAAAATCTTGATCACTAAAGACTGGCATTTAATGTAATCCTCAAAGGAATCTCATTTGTTGATTTATACATATTCTTTTCTTTTACTTGTAATAATTACACAATATTAAGGTGCACAAAGAATGGTAACAACTGGAAAGAAAAGGAAGTAAAACTTATTTACATAGATCTTGTATTAATCCAAAGAGGTTACTCATTTTTTGATTTAAACATCTTTTTTTATTTTACTTGTGATAATTACACAAGAGTATGGTGCATAAAGAAGGGTAACACGTCCAAAGAAGAGGAACTCAAACATTTTTCCAAAGATCTTCCTATAAATTTACTTGATATTAACATGTCATGAATGGTTGGGAGTTTCCCTAACCCTAACCATAGGAAGAAAAGTGATCCAAAAAATGGAAATGGTGAGGGATGAAATGTTTGTACTTGTCCTATGGCTGCATTTTCCTTTGCCCTCTTTTTTCATCTACTGGTAATGAGCTGAGTAGACTGATACAGGTGCAGGAGTGTGAGGGATCGGCTGGGTCTTTGGCCATGGAGGATGGAATAGCCCTGATCGGGAAGGTGTATTGTAGTCATGGAAAAGAATCTCTTCCCGAGCTGCATTCATTTCCTTGTTGATAGACACACTATAAATCCCCTGGATCTTGCTAACACATCTTTGGCCTCCTCATCTGCATTCCTATCAATAATCCCTAGTGGAAGATTGCAGAACCCTTACTCATTCATATGTGGGACGATGCATTTTTTGAAGAAGATGTCCAATGTGGGTAGGAGCAGTTGGATGGATGAAAGTCTAGGGTTTGGTGTGGGAGCCTATGTTTCTCTAAATCTAGACGTTACCTTATAAATCGAAGGGGAAATGCAAAGGGAGGATGATAGTGGTGGGCAGGGAAGACTCAAGAAATACAGATAGCTCTTTGATGATGATAGATCTATTTGACCCAAGGATGCTAAACCCATGGCATATGCTAAGATGACCCTAGTAGTCTCCTTCAAAGATGAAATCAATGAATATGAGGAATTTTTTCAGTGTTGTGGTTTTATTTGTTGGTTTTCTAACTTCTTCCTAGGCCTTCTAGATTTGCATAAGTAAATTTTAAAGAAATGGAATCTTCTTATAGAAGGTAGAGTCAATATTTACCCCTCATCCACTGGTATTTTCTTTTTTTTTGACAATCCCTCTTTTAAGGAGGTAATGTTATCTAGTTTTTCCTCTCAGGAAAAATTGGACTAACAAGACATTGCACACTGAGAAAATTGAAAGGGTTGATCCAGTTATGGGAGCTCATATTTTGGTTCCAAAAATTAGGTTGTAGGAGGGATCGAAAATGGAAATTCAAGATCGAAAAAATGCATGGCCCTTTTGAACGTCAAAGGAAAGTAGCTCACTTTGTAGGTCGAGAAAATGATTGGAGGCCTAGGCCCGAAATTTTAGAGTTTCGGAGTTTCAAAGATCACGGTGAGTCTAGAAAAGAAAATGTTTGAAACCAAAATGTCTAAAATTCTAAAAGTCTGAATTTTAGGAATTTCAAGTTTTGAGTTTAGGGATGCCAAAATAAGAGTTTTGGAGTCTTCGGTGACAAAACATGAACAATGACCATTTTTTTCCGAAATCCTGAAAGTTTGAAACCCGAAAGGTTTCAGATATAGAAAATTCAAACTTGGTTTCTGAGTCAACATAGTGGCATTTTAAGAGTTTAAGAGTTTCAGAACTCTCGAGGTGAAGTAAGTGATGAACAATGTTTCGGGACCGAAAAAGAAAGTTTGAAATCCTTAAAGATCAAAACTTCAGACTTTTGTGTATTAGATTTTAGAGTTTCAGGGTTTGCATTTTTGAAGTTTAGAGCCTCGTAACATAAAAAACACAACAAAATGTATGATGTTTTGAAATTCAAAAAGTCTGAAATTTCAGAGTTTCATGTTTCGGAGTTTCGAAACTCTCAAGCAAAGTTTGCGGATGAATAGTGACTCAATCTCCAAAATGGAAATTTCTGAAAGTCTAAATTTTAGGATTTTGGAGGATGCATGCATTTCGCACTCTAAAAAAGGGAAGATCACCAGCCTACCATTTTTTCAGAATGACACCCCGACCTTCAGATGGCCATATCTTTTGACTGAAAGCTTGGATTTGCACAAGAAAGGACTTTTTAAAAAGCTTACAGTCTCCTCTACATAACTTATTCAAAATGAAGAAATAAATTCCACCATTTTAAAGAGTTTCCTAGGTTTCTCACCTTCCACAATAATTAAGTATGGGCTTCTTTTTCTTGCCCAATAAGGAAGAGTACATGGAGGCATTGGTTTTGAAGTGGAACCCATCATTGTTGCAGGTGATTCAATGTATTATGGGGTGGTTGGAGTAGGATTTTGAAATTCTTCTATCCCCTTCTCTGAGTCTTCATATATATTATAAGGAGGGGCATTTTTTTTAATGTTGGACTATTTGGCTTTGCACTCTCCCTTTTTCTTTCATCTGTAAGTGATGTTTTGGAGTTCAAACCTCCATATAAACTATAAAATGCAATCTTGCCTCTTGGCCATTGTAATGCACTATATCAAATCTTTAGAGCAATAATAAAATTTTGTTGATGATTTTCAGCTCTTTCTTATTCTCATTGCATCTTCCTAGTCTCTCATTGTAATCTTGGTTATGTGTGCATGGTCATTGTATTACATTTTAATGGATTTTGTTCAATGGAAAAGCAAGTGGTCGACATCCCTTTTGGTGTATCACCTCTATTAGTTTAGGTTTTATTTCTTCCAATCTTCTTAACCCTGTCTCCTTGGCAAGATAGAGTAGGTTTTAGAGTAGATCCTCTACAATTTATATGTGTGCATCAGAATAGAAGAATAGGAACGCCATTCATTCGAAGATCTTTCCCGATAGTAAAGTTCCACACTTTGGGAAAATATCCATATTATGCAATCACACTGAGAGTTTCAACCCATCAAGTTGTAGAGATTCAAGGGTGTTGTGATTACGCATCAACAGTAATTTTAGTTAAACTACGGGAGTTTTAATCTCATCACTTGTTGCTAAAACCCCAGTTTCCTCCATTCAACCCCTTAACTGAAAATTTTAATACCAGACCCATCTATATTAGAATTCCTTATTTTCCTTTGCAATTCTTGGGGGAGGAAAGATTTAGAGCCATTGGTAATGCTATGGGAAATATTCTTGACATCGATTCCAAAAATGAAATATTTGACCATACTACTTATGCAAGTATACTGGTGGATATGCACACGACTGTTGACTTTCCAAAAACAATAGAACTAAAAGTCAAGGAAATAATTTGGACACAAAATGTTAATTATGAAGGGTTCCCTTTTAGATGCAGAACCTATTTTACTCTTGGTTATTTGGTCTCTGACTAGTATATGGTTAAAAAGTAGATTAAGGGTTGAGTTTCTTGGTGGAAGGATTTTAATCTAGATCATTTAGTTGTCAAAGGTCATGTGGATAATGAGCTTGAAAAATTTTCTATTGGGCATGATGATACTTCCAAGCTTCATGAGGAGAAAACATGTGAGGAAAACCTCATTTCCTCAAGCCCAGTTAAGCATATGGGGAAAATTAAAGAGAAGGAGGATGTTCTTGCACCTCAACCTTCTAGTTCGTCATTTTAGAGCCCAAAAAACAAGGAGATTGTTGAAGTTATTCTACCAATTCATCCAGATAAAAATAAATATCTAAATAAGGAAGAAGGATGGATGGTTCTAACCAAGAAAAAGAAATGAAAACCTTTATTGAACCTCTCAAGATGAACCTTGGTCTCTTGGGGTGGAGAACCATGAAGGAAACGATTGTCTTTAGGGGGCGGTCAAGTTTTTTTTTTTCCTTGCTAGTGCCTTCCTTTTTTGGTGTGTTTTTCCCTTCCTATTGATCTTGGGTTGTTTGTTTGTCTCTTGTTTGGTCTTGTTGGCCGCTCCTCTTTCTCTTGCTTTTAAGCCTTGATGCTTATCTTTCAATGTATAAGGGTTTTTTGATCCCTTCAAAATCATATGGTTACCTAATCTAAAAAAACATCCTTTCCATGTAAAATTATGTCCGTTCAAGACTCTACCAAATAACTACATTGGTCACTCCTATCCTTCACACAACCTAATATTTTTTAGTAAAACATAGAATTAATCTCAATATACAAGTCCAACCCACTTTAGATTGTTATCCTCTCTAACATAGTTTGCATCTCATGTGCAATTGATAGTCTACAAAATCTTATACACTATTTAAAATATTGTCCTCGTGCCCTTATATTACACTCCTTTTGGTGAACATTAAAATCATAGAGTAAAAAAGTGGAATAAATCTTCAAGATAAATTTAAAACTTTAGGTGCATCTTTTCCCTATACACGTGCTTGACAAACTTTAGTTTCGTGTTGGGAGAAACAACTTTCAAGAGAAAATTTGTGTGTATTCATGGAAAAAAAGAAAAAATCAAAACACTTTTGTCCTTCCCCAAGACAAATTACCACCCATCTTCTTTGTCATCCTATCAACATACCCATTTTATTTTCCTTTAGAGTGATGAACATTAATTGGCTCAAATAATTGTATACAAAAGGTTTTGTAGTCATTGAAGTAGTTTGGAATCAATATACACCATCCTTTACGCATTTATATCAGCAAATTAGTTACTTTGCTGATAAAAATAGTGTATAATGATGTTTTTAACTATTTTTTTTCATTGTAATATTTGTTCAAATTATTTGTGTGTTATGGCCTTCCAAAAGTATTTCCATCCCATCCAATGGGTTCAAACCTATCGAAGAAGTACAAAAACCAAATTTCCCTTGAAACAAAATCAATAAATAAATATTAAATGGCATATCTAAAGTGTACATTATATTTTAAAATGTCAAAAGATGGGTGGGTTGACCAACTTTATAAATACTCGTATTAAAATGGGAAGTTATGAGTATAATAAAACTTAAGGATTTATGACCTTACTCATTGAGAAGAGTTTTAAGCTAGTAACTTTATACCATGTCAAATTGAATTGGAGAATTGTGGTCAAAGAAGATTAATTCATAAATGAATTGTACTTCAAATACGATCTTTTTCAAAAATACATGAAAATCTTATCGATCCCCTTCTTTTATTTCTTCATAATAAAAATGTAAGTTATAATTTACCGAGACTTAAACACTTAATATAATAGATATAGGAAAAACCCAACCCATAATTTACATTTGACATTTATTTCTTCATATTAAACCATTATTTTGTGATGGTTTTTTTATAAAATTTCCGTTAGGATATATAAAATAATATTAAGAGTGGTAAAATTTTAACAAATTAGAAGAGCCGACAACTTAAAAAAATTCCAAGTATTTTAAAGATAAAAACATGAAAAATTGTAAAGACCGTAAAATTTTATTGTTGTCATCACTATCAGCAAGATGTGGCATGAAATATTCCCCAGCCCTATTCGGTGGTAGGAAGACACGAGGATATTTTTTTCTACCTACGACAAGACTTAAAAATTACTTTCCTACTTTTTTTCAATGATTAGATAGTTATGAGCTGGTAAGCGCCATCTGTAGTAGGGAATCAGACTCGTCAGTTGTCAGGACTCAGAATCTGTGTTTGGATCTTGTTCAGATGTATCATGTGCAATCCGTGCATTTGCATCTCCATCCATTGCCGTTTGTTTCTGGTTCTTGGAGCTTTTCTTCAATTCCTAGATGCTCCTTATGACAATATGTGAGATGACACCCATAACCACTGTTGCAAACGCAGCATATTGATCATGATCTAATGCTGATTTAGATTATACAAACACAAATGTTTCTAGTTACTATTGAAAATTTGATAGACAGAGGGAAAAGTTGTACGTATTACAAAATGGCTCTGGAGAATCTTTTAAGTACACCAAAAACAAATATAAAATCACACAAGATTATTTATATAGAAAGAATATCAATGTCTAATTTTCGAATTTACATTATGATGTCTTTTAATAAACTATGTCTAAAAACCAAATAAACTATGATAAATTATTCAAACATTCAAGCGAGATAAGAATTAGAATTTAGATATGCTGGTGATAACATATTTTTAAAAACCATGTCTATTATGTAATTCTAAAAATCCTGCAAAGTTATTGGGAAAATGTCCCTCAAAATAAGCTACACCTATACAGACTAATAATATGTGTAAATATTTTGAATGCAACATAATGTAGTTTCCGTCTAGTTTCATTCATACGATTTTACCTGAGTGAGATGACCCATCTCACAAGTATGACTATATTATCTATCCAAATCATCCTCACTAGGATATAATTACAATTTAGAGTTTACTTGAGAAAAAAATTTAGGTTTATTTCATGGCTTACTTATATGATAGTAATTGCTTAAAACTCAAACAAAAAGAATTTGATATGCAAAGATGCATAAAAATTAGCTAACCAATGTGCTTTGGAGAACCTTATTTGCACTAGGATATTTTAATGATTTTTAGACAAACATTCCACAAGATGCATTGAATAGCACGGTTTGGAATTTTTTAAAAGGCAACAAAAAGTGGAAAAATACTTGGACTTTTAAAAAAAAGAATTGTAATTATTATTGTTGTCCAAAATAACCACCCGGGCTATTTTGGCAACTTGCAATTCATATTTTGAACTTTGAAAAAAATTGACATTTATTTATTCATATCAACCCATTATTTTTTTATGGTATTTTTAAAATTTTCCATCAAAATATGTAAAATAATATTAAGAGTGATAAAATTTTAACAAGTTAGAAGAAGCAACAACTTAAAAAAGTTAAAAATTAAAAAATTTAAATTATTTTAGTGTTAAAAACATGAAAACATTGTAAAAACGTCAAATTTATGTTAGGATGCCTCATCGCATACATCACTTCACTTCCACTTGATACCTCTCCTTTGATAAAAGGCTCATCTCACCTTGACCTCATCGAGAGCACTCATCTTTAGGTGGGCTTCTTACTTATATGTGTTCAACAATTATCCACTCTGCACTGGGCTACCCAACGTTTACCTGTATACATGTGGCTGCATACCCAAAATCTAATTTTCCATACTAAATATTGATATCTAGGATGGAGACCATCATGACCTATCCCCATCTCACCTAAGTGGTGTGGAAGAGTCACCCTCTTCCATGGCCCTCAGATCAGAGTACCAGAGATATCTTCCTTCGTTGAAGGTTTAGTATCAAGTATGACCTCTATCGATTTAGCCAAACCCAAGCCTCCTCCATCCTAAGGTGAGTTTAGGAGAGTTGGATTTGGCTCATGCCTATTTCACAAACTTACTAGGTGGTATTCATACTACTTCTAATCCTACCTAGTCTATATCTACTCAAGAGAACTCTCCAGATAGATAGGCAGAAAAGGAGCATTGTAATGGTCCTAACTTCTAGATTTTGGGGTGGTAGAAGGGAAGTAGAAAATTATATAAAGCCACCATAAATCCCATACAGTCACTTCTATTTGATCAATTAATCCCAAATTCAGAGATTTCAAACTCTCTAAATGATCTCTAAATTTCTTTGAGACTCTCTAGTTTATGGCCATTCATTTATGATACTAGTTGTTGTTTCATCAAATTTTCTTCATTAATAGGTTCACGATTCAACAATTTTCATAACCCTGTTGTGCGAAAATGGGGTATGCATTCGCAATAAATGTCTGAGTCATTATATGTATCATGATCAAGACGTAAATTGATTGAGGTATCCAGTTTTTCACCCAGTCATCATAAGTATTTATATTTTGCATCGTTCAACTTTTGGTTCCAAATATTTTATTTAAACAATAAATAGGAGTAGGTAATTATGATAGTTACCTGTCTGCAATTCCGCTACTATATTAAACCCGAAGAGAAAAAATAAGAAGTATCAACCTATAAAAAAGTAAAAAAGAGTAAAAAATAGCTGATTTCTAAATAAATATGGCAAAAACATTTAATTTAAAATTGTGAGAGAAACCCATTTTTTATTCATTCATCGAATGATAAATTACTACAAGTGAAGAAGATGTACGATTAAAACGTTGGAAGATCCAATATTTGAAAATTGTGTCTAAAATTACTATAATATCTATTCATTGGTCATTTTCTATTAGAATGGGTAAAATATTTATGAATAAATGATCCCTTCCAACTCGAAAACTCAAAGTATAATCTTTCCAAATAATGTCGATTATTTGGGAAAATACTTTTGAGCTTTTACATCATTCTGAGAATCAAAATACCATTTATACTCAACCTCAATATTTGTGTAGGAAATGTCATTTTTCATTTGAATAAACCCCTTTTCACCGAAATATAGCTTTGAGGCTTATGTTATTTATGATCCAATTTTATCACAAGATGTGACATGAAATATCCCCAGGCCTTGTAATGCCCACAAATTTTACCCACACGAAACCCAAGACAAACCATTAGTTGAGTTAGAAAAATTATAGAATAATTTATTTTTTATATAAAACAGTTCACCGATTGGTTTAAAGCTTAAGTTATTCCTCGGTTAACAATGATCGTTTTAAACTAAAAAATTAAATCATATCATTTAATTTCCAGATCAATTTTAAAATTTCATTCCTAGAATTCTTAATCCATTTAATAATCCGGTCCTGAAGTCATTTAATAATCTACTATAAAAAGGTCTAGGTCTAATTTTCCCTTCCATTTAAACAATACTATTAAATTTAATTTTCAATTATAAATGTTGTCTAAATTACTAAGGAAATGAATTTACTTAATTATCAAAAGGTCATGGCCTCTTTATTTTGAAAAATTTCTAAACTAAATAATGAAATACAAAATTAGAGTTAACTTCAACACCACTTAAGTGGCCCCATTAAAACTTGACCCGTGTGTTCAAATGATGATTTCACCTAACTCCCACCTAATATTTGTAGGCATCATTCCTAGTCATTAGATGAGATCAATCTAAGGAATTGGATCCAAGGAATTTCAAATAACCCTAATCATATCTAAGGGGTATTTTATTCATTCGTTGACTTATTTTCCTCATTTCTATTTTGCAGTTTTTAGGAAAGGAGGAAGCCATGGAAGAGGGATGGAAGAAGCTTGGGATGGATAAACACAATCCCAAATTTTATTTTTCTTCATTTTGCTTACTATTTCCATTCTACTCTCTCCTAGGGTTTGATTGGAAATTTTCTATTTGTTGTTATAAATTTCAATGTAATTTCCCTTCTTGGGCATTTGGGTATTTTATCCATTTGAGATATATTTAAAAATGATGTATTTTTACAAGTGATTTAAGTGTATATACACAAGTATCTAATGTTTATATGTATACATCTTATTTCTATATATATATATATATTATATATATATATATATATATAATATATATATGTTTTAAACAAAAAACTATGGAAGGTCGCCAACCCCACCCCCATCCCATTAACATGAACCTCCCCAAATCCACACTAACTATAGAATCGATAATTTTGTTCCCCACGGTCCATATCAACAAATTATTTTTTATTTATAAAACTTTCAAATTATATATATATATATATATATATATATAATATTTTAACATGTCATTAATGTTAAATAAAATTATTATTATTATTATTATTATTAAATATATAGTATATTAAAGTTGCTTACCATATATAACTATATAGTTCAATTTATATAATTAGATATAGTGATAGTTATTACTCCCATTTTCTTTTTCTACTTATCCAAGTAATAATGAAATTTGACAAACTATTGAAAATTCTCATTCAACCTGCTAACTTGAAAAAGGGGAGAATTCCCTTCATTCAAGAGTTATAATCTACTATATTCTTTTCAACAACTTTATAGTAAAAGTATCACAACTTTCCTACTTTCCAAAACACTTTATTTTCAATAAGGAATAATAATCTATTGCTAACAAAAGGAGAAATATCACAAGATCCTTAATGTTTTTCAAATGAAAAATATCACACTTTGGAAGAAATGAGACAACTTATTTTTGAAAGAAATACATTTCCATTTCCACTCATTTCAAGATTTCTATTTCATTTCATCAATTCAAAAATTTGGTTTGTTCCATAAAACTAACATGTATTGAAATGCAAATTTCATTTTACAAACACTCTTAGAAGATTTTACAAGTTTAAGATATTTCCAAGTATAATTACAACTCTCTTTCAAGCTTACAATTTTACAATCATCCACTCAAAGTGGGAATAACAAAATGAAAAATTTACAACATGAAGGCTTTCATCAAGAGCAAAATATAAGTCTCCAATTTACAATTATTTTCCCAATTGTAGCTCTAAATCTTGCATTCTTCAAAGTTTCACTAAAGGTTCACCATACAAAGGAAGGGGAAGTAGGCAATGCTCTCCGCCCAACCTTTCATCCATTAAGTGGAGAAACCATACCCTTAATGGCCCCCGAGCCCCAATGAAGGAACCATGAGGGATCTTGAGAACAATTTGAAAACTTTTCAACAACATGGCTTCCACAAATAACATACATTTCAAAACGTGCAACGCAACAAAAATAGCATACACAACAATTTTTCAACTTTCTCAAACAACACAAAGGTTTGAAACCAATCCAAATGGAGAAAGGAATATGGGAAACCACCTCCTTTTTCCTCTAAGTGAGTGGGAGTTTCACCCTAAGACTCCAATTCTGCAAAACAAACAACACAATGTCCTTATCTCTCCCTTGTAAGTATGCAATAAAATGACAATGATTTCATTTTCATTCCCATAAGTGAAACTCCCAATCAAACTCCCACCAAATCCATGCCTCAAAAACTATCTTTTCCCTTCCCAATGGTCCCATAAGTCCATCTCCCACACCCAATCTTAAGGCATACTACCCAACAAAATCATAATACATTCACATAAGTCAAACAAACTTAACAAGCACAATATTTCCTTATCAACAAACATAATAAACAAAATAACAAAGGTGGAGAGCCTAGATCTTCATCAAGCTCCAAGACAACTTCACTCCAAAATATTTTCACACCTTCAATCAAAGAAAATTCCTAAAATCCACTCCAACAAGATCACAATTTCAAAATGACAAAGGAATAAAATGAAAAATTAACCCCCATTCCAACAAAATCCATCAATAAATAGAAATGGAATGTGAGGATGATGAGGTGACTCCATATAGGATGTCACTTCCTCATTCCTCCATTCTCACACTCAAGTCAAACACAATGCCCAAGACAATAAATGAGTATGTCAGAACTATGACAAACCCACATGGCACACAAACTTGCACACCATGCATTCTTAGGACAAAATTTATTGTGACAAGAATAAGGTGTAATTATTTTGACTCTTCTACACTCCAAAAAGGATAAATAAGTCAAAAATAAACTTTCCAACCCATAGGTAGGGTTGTTGTTGGTAATTTTTAGAGGCATGGAACATGCTTAGCTTGTCCCACAAGCCTCCAAAAAGGCCTCCCAAGTCAAAATCCGAATTTTGAATTTGGGGTGGAGTATAACACACACAAACTAACATAAATCTCACTTAAAATAAGGACCACCTAACTTCATAATTATCTATTTTCACATATCTATTTTAGTTAATCAAATAAGAAGGATTATCTTAATTAAGACACATTATTACTTGCTAAAAAAGTGACAAAATGTTTTTAAAAATTAAATACATAAAACACAAAAAAAACACATACAACAATTTAAATATAGTAACATTACCCCTATGGCCACACATGTGAGGTAACCCCCCAATAGGAAACCCCCAAACTACGCATGCAAAAATACCACATTAAAACATTACATAAGTTGTAAAATTTTTGTTGTGTTTCTCAACACCCAACATCCTTCCGTTGTTTGTCCCCTATCCCCTTTCGATGTATGTGATAAAATTTCCTACACACAACCAAAATACCTCTTTGGTCTTTAGGTCGTATTAACAACATCTAGACAATATACATATAAAATCAATAATCATCATTCGACATTAAAAATTCTACCATTTAGCATGATACAATTTTTCGATTTTGGCATCCATAAAATCATAATTCTACCCAAAACATCCAATATAGGTTATGCATCCAAATTACGACATGTTAGTACAAAAATAAGAATATCACAACTCAACATATATAACTATCTATCATCACCATCTAGTGCATCATAATAAAAAAAAGCACCACATAATGTCAATAGTCTAAATATCTGCATACTCCATCATCTACTGATGAAAATATAATACTCAAATGTCTAAGTATCAGTCCAAAAGTATCAACATCGAAATGAAATAGTTTCAAAGAGGAGTGGGCACTACAAGGCCCGATTCGGTAGTAGGAAGACACAGTCACATGAGTATAAGAGTTGGGGAATTTTTTTCTCGCTATGACAAGACTTAAAAATTACTTTACTACTTTTTTACTTGATTAGATGGTTATGAGCTAACAAGCACCATCTATAATAAGGAATCATACTCATAATCAATAGTTATATGGATCTTCTTCCGTCCATTTAAATTTGCATCTCCATCCATTTCCATGTGTTTTCGGTGCTTAGAGATTTTCTATAATTCCTAGATGCTCCTTACTCGATAACCTACAATTGTGACAATATGTGAGATGACACCCATAAAGTAATCACTTTTGCAAAGGAAGCATATTGATCATGATCTAATGCTAATTTATACGATATAAAATCAAACGTTTCTAGTTAATATCTTGAAGAATATTCACATGGTTACTATTAAAATTTGATAGAGAAAGTGGAAGTTGTACATATTATGAAATGGCTATGGAGGATCCTAAGTACAAAAATATAAATCAAACAAGTTTAATTACATACAAAGTATATGAATTTCTTATTTGAATATTTTATCAAGCTAAATACTTATATTTAATAATCTACATATTACTAGGAATAATGGGCATGATATTGACTTTTTGTCATTATTAACAAGAAATCTGTAATTTTTTTATGATTCTATAAAGTAGTCCACAACTTTTTTTTGAAAGAAAATCTATTTTCACAACTATCCTTCTCACAATGCAATTTAATGACGAGTTATCTCAACTTCAACATTGTTTAAGATGTTCTCTAATTGTTTCACTACATTTCTCATATTTTCCCTACTCACTATACATAAATACATCCATATAATGGAGAACCAAAATTTGAATTTTTTTGAAACCCAAAGAAAACATTCTTGCCTCCTAGAGGGATTCATTAGCCACAAAACTTACCTTTTCTCCCAAAATATACTCTTTTCCATTAGATAAAAATACTCCCGTTCTTTAATTGTTTTCTTACGGTATAACATTTATTATTTATATGTCCTCAATATTATACATAGTTTTCCTTTCACCCAACATACATGTGACATAGAAATGTGGATCCATGTACCACAAGTAAAATCTAAAATAATCAATTAATAGTATAATTAATTAACATTTATCACTATAAATACAAGATCATTGTATCTAGAAAAGAATATGAATATAACAAATTTTAATACCCTTTAAAATAAATTGTTTTGTTAGAACAATCATGTTTCCCTACACTATGCATATACTAGTGAGTGAACTATGTAGTTAAAGTAAGAGAAAAGCGTAACTAAAAATTAAAGAAAATATGGGAAAATTTTCAAACATTCAAGTGAGGTAAAATTTCAAATTTAGATATGGTGGTGATAATATGTTTTTAAAAACCATGTCTATTATGTAATCATTCTATCATGAAAATATATTAGAGAAAATATCCAAAAAATTTACAAGGAGGGTCATTAGATATTTAATTGTACTACTACATAGAATTGATCGGAGCTAGCCATAGCTTTTATCTACGGAGATAGACATAGTATTGGTGCGGAGTTATCCATATAGTTTTTCCTAATTTGGCCATAGAATTGGTCTGGAGTTGACCATAGAATTTTTTTCTGAACTAGCCATAGAATAGGTTTAGATCTTGAAGGTTGCGATGCACCAGAGAAAAGTTAGAAGTGCCACTGGGAAAGGAAATGAAAGTTTGAACATTTCCAAGGTTTGAAGAGTAGCAAAAATAACTTAGTGTTATGTTGGCATCTCAAATAGTTAGTGTCATGCAAACTTAAAAAATAAAAGAAGTAAGAAAATTAGGATATGGGGTTAGTAAAGTTGTAACACCCACTAAATTACCCGCATGAAACCCAAGGCCCACAAAATTATGGAATAATTTTGTTTGTAAGACCTACTCATAAAGCACAAAGTTAAAATTAACAGTCATACTTTCTTGTTTTAAAATTACATTAAATTAATATTATTAATTTCCCCTTAGATTCCCTTTAAATAAAATAATAAAATCTCTCAATACCATTTAATAAAGTTTGGTTAGTTCTAAAGAGATACTTAGGCTCCCTATATTTTTCTTTAATACAATTTAATTCCACATTAATTAAACTTCCTCAAATTAATCCCAAGGGTATTCTGGTTTATTTAATTAAATAATAAACTTCTATTATACCCAAAAAGGGTTCAAAGTTTGCATTACATAAAAAGTCTCTAATAAAACACTTGGGTTAGAAGGTAATAACACCCCCTACACATACTAGAGTGGTTCCAAAATAAAGTATACCCATGTAAATTAAGTTTGAAATTTCTCTTACCCACTTCCAACCTACCTTTTGTAGGGATGAATCTCATCCATTGGATGGATTCATTTGGGCCCTAGGATTTAGGGATTCAACTATACCTAAGCATGCTTATGAAAATCTCTTTTCTCTTTTGTTTTGACTTATTATTTCTCTTTTTTATTTTGTAGATTTTTGAGGATGTGAAAGCCATGAGAGGAAATCTAAGCTCATAGAAGGATGCACATTCTTCCTTTATTTTCTCTTTCAATATACACCCTCTTCTAGGTTTTCAATATATGTGTGTATATATATATATATTATATATATATATTTTTGTGTTTCTTACTATTGGCATATGGGTATTTACCCTATTTTGGAGGAATAGGTCAAAATTTTCTATGTATATACTTGGGGAAAAGTGATATATATACATACATATGTATACACACACACATTTTTATACATATATATGAATATATATATATATATATATATATATTAGTAAAATTTATTTTTAATAAAAACCTGAAATTAAAATATGGTTTTATTATACAAATCCCAAAAAATAGAATATGTAATTGTGGTGTGTGTGTGTGTGTGTGTGTGTGTGGATAATTCAAACCATTAAAAGAATGCGTGTAAATCGATTTATAAAGGCACGAGAGAAGCCGATTGCATATAAAGGTTTTAGAGTGACCAACATTACATTGTTTGGTGGGAAAGTATTTGGGGTTGGGGGAGGGTCTCGAACTCATCCCCCATCACATTTATTAATGGGGTGGGGGTGGGGTTGGTGACCCTCCCCCAACCCTTTCCCTACTTACATAACACATGCCACAAATCGTATAGTTTTACAAACAAAATTCTATTTTATTTTATTTACATTGTTAGTTAGTTAGTATTTATTTAATTAATATATATATATATATATATATATATAATATCAATATTATTAATTCGATGGGGTGGGAGTGGTATCAAGTCACATGGTTGTGTGATTTCCAACCCCTAAGGCACGATCCTCCTTGGAGGTGGTTTCGTCGCTAAAGGCAAGCATCTCTACTCATGCCGACACTTTGGTGATTACTCCTCACTCGGCGTTGGTGGCTACTCCGCTCCTTTTGTTGCTACTCCTCTTGCTGCTGAAACTTGTGGCTGCTCCGCTTGCTACTAATCCCGGTGGCTGCTCCTCTCGTTCACAATGTTGGTGGCTATTCTAATAGTTGTCCCATCATATGCGTTACGGTTGGTGCATCTTCACTTCAGTTTCATGGTTGCTTCAATTAGATTCCTAATATATATAACCGGGTTGTGGATCCTCTCAAAAATCCTCAAGTGTACAAGGATGTGGGTCCTTTCAAATACCCTCAATTTACCCTCAATCCAAAAAAAAAAATATCAATATTATTATTAATATATATATTATTATCAAGAAGTAACGATATTTATATTATTAACTAAGCTTAATCTTACACTTAAAATTTCTTTTAAAATTTGATAGTAATATTACCAAGTGTTGATTTATAATTACATTTCAGCCATCATTACTCCTCTTCTTTAGATATTTGATTAAAAATAATATTAATTTATCTTAACAACACATTTATATAATCCATTAAATCTATGGCCTACTTTGTAACTATATATATTCCCTTGCTAAAGTACATTTTATGTGATCAATCTATTATTTGATAAGGTGAATAACAAACAAAATCTACAAGATTCTCCCATGTACTCATATAAAGTTTAAAATTTATTTCAACTAATACAAAAATATGAACAAATATGGTTTGTCTTTGTATTATATGCCTTTGAGTATTGCAATAGGAATTAATATTTATTTCTATCACAACATACAAGTTTTCAAACATTCACACAAGAACTTTCAACAAGATTTTCCAATAGTTTTAAAACAAGTAAAACACAACTATCTAAGACAATAAATCAAATAAAATGAGAACAAGGTTGTTTCCTTTTTAATCACATTTCCATTATTTCAAGAACTTGTTACACTAAAATTGTTTCTCTTTCCAAAAGTAATGAAATGATTTTCAAACTTTTTTTTTCATTTAAAATACCCACTAAGATTACATTTGTTTGATAATGACACAACTAAAAACTTCACGTTAAATAAATACAAGTTTACAAGCCTTATATATATAATCGAGACAACATGATAAATATTAGAAGAGAGTCCATTCTTCATTTCTTCAAATGCATGAGAAGCCTTCATCATCTAAACTCAACCTTCTTCCAATATCAAACACACAATCAAAATGGGGAGTAGGCAACACTCTCCACCCAACCATTACTCCAATGAGGAAGTGAAGCCTACTTCCTCATTAGCCCCCGAGCCCCAACAATGAGACAATATGCAATATTTTACAACAATGAAAATAATTACAAGGCTTGCACATTTACTTCCAAGAAAAATTCACACAAGAAAATAACCAAAAAACACTCATTTTTAAACACAAGAACTTTCCAAAACAATGTTTGTAAAACAACCCAACTAGAGAAAGGAATATGGGGATACCCTTGTGCCTCCCAAGGGTTTGGATTCCCACCTCAAAAATAAAAATGTATCTCTTATACCTCCCTCACTCTTATCCCTCCCTCTCTCTTACTACTCCCACAATGAACAAAATCACAAAATGAGAAAAGGTCGGGAATCCAACCCACTTCCTCTTAAATACCCAAGAGAAACACTTATACCTCCCAACATATTTCATCCTAGTTTCACTATCTCATACACATCCTAAAGACATGTTGCACTACCCAACAAAATCAAGCAAGAAAACACATTTATTCAACACATAAACATACAAGGTAAGAGAAGAAAATGACGGTGTAAGACCCTACCTTGCCATAGAAAGACTCCAATTAACAAGAAAGTCCCAAAATACTCCAAGCTCAAAAAATTCCAAACAATATTCAAATCCAACAAGCACTCCAAAAAAAAGCATTCCAAAATGATAGAGCCCAAAACCAAGCAGGTAATCCCCAACACTTCACAAAAATTATGATAAATAGAAAAGAGGGAGAAGGAGATTATGTGGCTCCATATAGGACACCACATCATTTCTTCTCCACCCCACATCACCAAAGTAAAACCCACACCCCAAAGCATAATAAATTGGTTGTTGGGAAAAATACGCCCTCTTATACACTCAACCCAACCCACACCCCTTAAGGTAAAAATTTAATTACCCATGTAAGAAAAGTGCAATAAATTGCCTTTTTGCTTCATTAAAACATAAAATAGAACCTAAAATAAGTCTCTCACATCATAGGCTAGGTGGGTGGGTGACTTTAAAAGGTGTGCGTAAAGCTTAGCTTGTCCCACAAGTCTCCAAAATATCCTAGAAGGTCAAAATATGAATTTCTCATGAAAGATTGAGTACACACAACCCAAAAAAATTAAACTCATCGAAAACCAACACACATTAAATCTACCAACTCACATTTACTTCCCCCACTTTTGTTCATATCCTACTAATCACTAGATAAACAATTTTAAATTAACTTAAGAGGGGTGCTAAACATAATTAATAAAAGTGACTCCACATGCACATAAAAATAAAATAACTCACAATTAAATAAAAATCAACAAGACATATTAAAAACATTCCCAAGGTCACTTTGGAAGTCACCACCCAATGGGGACCTCCTAACAAACTAAAACAATAATAACAATATACAAAAACATGTGTTGCTATGGTGACCTATTACCAATACTCCATATTCTTTCACTATTGGTCTCCTCTCCCCATTTGTTTATGGTGTTGCAAACACGCACAAGAAAAGAAAATACCTTTCGGCCTCATGGCCATATTAACAACATCAAAATAATAAAATACATGAATATACATATAATCAATTATCACAACTTAAACGAGGACAAGTAATTCTCCATTGTTCACAATTTAAATTATTTCAATTTCATTACTATATAAACTTGCAATAAGATCACGACATCAATTATATAATAAAGCATCATATAATTAGAAAATTAAATACATTAGTCCAATATAAGCTCAAAATAAGTAATTAGATATATCCAAATATGCATATTATCCATCCAATAATCATGTCATAAGTCTAACATCCATACATTATCTCTAAATTAATAAATCAAAATAAAAATGTCCATCTATCAAAATCTAAACTGTGATAGAAAAGTCCATAACTCTAGTCCATGTTAAACAAAATCATAATAATATAAATGTGAAGAGGATTGGTCACATACATCCCTTTCCCCTTAAACTTGATTTCCTCCTAGAAGTGACTAGAATTTTTTTGGAATGATACTCTCAAAGGCACGCATCCTCCCCCATAGTTGTTGTCTTGTCGTATCTATCCCACTAAATGTGAACCTAATTAATCTGTCTACCTCAAAGTGACAGGGTCATGCGCTATAAAATATGGATGGGAACCACCATCACCCACCCGTGATATTAGACTTGTAATGAGGTCCAATATAATACATTAGAAGTACCTCCAATGTACCTCCAATGTAGAGAAACATATAATACATTGTGGATGCAAGACAAGATGAGTGAAATGTTAGTGTTAGAAATAAGGGATAAAATATGCGGAATAATCCCTCACGAGAATCACAACAAGAGAAACTAATATTTAAAAATATTACAGATCTCAAATAAAAGTGTAGAATAAAATAACACAACACATAGAGACAATATTTAACATGGTTCACCCATTTTGGGATACGTGCACCAAGAATCACTTGCTCGATTTTATTACAAGCCACCACTCTCTTAATACTATACCCGGATCTCTGTTTGGAGCTATCCTAAACAAAATCTCTGAGAATTCACACCCGAATTCAAATCACATTTGCAATGTTTTTCATACCTCTATCATATGCATAAAACCATATAAATAGACAACTGATTAAGCAGTTTTACAAAACCGTGGGTATCAAAACCATGTGCAAAAACCGTCCCATAAACCTATGGGTCAAAATCTTTCCCATATGAGAAAATCACATTTCCCGATATATCTGGCACGTTTTAAGGCCCAAAAAAAATTCTGATACATGAAAAGTGTACAACACTCTTAGTGTATAGTCTTCAACACTTTCACACATGAAAATAGGCTCCACAACCTAACAATCTCCCACTTGGAGACTATTTTTCCTCTGAGCAAACTTCTCAACCCTTCACTAGTTTCCGTGAAGACCAACCAAAGTTGAACACAACTTCAGTTTTTCCTTGTGACCACCTTGGTCATCATGTCTGCAAGATTTTGACTAGTATGGATCTTCTCCAGCTTCAACTTCTCTTCCTCCAAATTTTCTCCTGATGAAATGGTACCTTAACTGTATATTCTTCATCCTAGAGTGGAAAGAAGAGTTCTTAGCTAGGTGTATAGCACTTTGACTATCACTATGTAGATTTTCTCCTCCCCGCTTATGCCCCAACTCCTAAGAAATTGTTGTAACCAAATCATTTCTTTGCTTACCTTTGTTGTAGGAACATACTCATCCTCTATGGTTGACAAATCCACCAACTTCTGTAGTTGTGAAATCTAACTCACTGTTGTCCCACCTAAAGTGTAAACATAACCTGTCGTGCTCCTCCTAGTGCCTACATCTCTAGCCATATCGAATCTACATATCTACACAAAGTGGTTTCTGATCCGTTGTAGCACAAAATTTTTCCCATGGTCCCTCTCAAATAATGAAGGATCCACTTTATTTCTTGCCAGTGATCTCTTCCTGGATCACTCATAAATCTACTCACCGCTCCCATTGCATGGGAAATGTCAGCCCGGTACACACCATAGCATACATAAAACTACCAACTTCGATGAGTAAGGTGCCTGATGAGTAAGGTACCTTGGCACACTACTCCTTTGATAACTTAAAATGGCCTGCCAAAGGATTACCAACCGGTTTAGCATCCTATATATTAAACCTCTCCAAGATTTTCTTAATGTACTCTTCCTAAGATAAATCAACTTTCGTTCCTTCCTATCCCGAGATATCCTCATACCAAGGATTTTTTTGGCTGCCCCCAAATCCTTCATAGCAAAGGATTCACTTACCTACTTCTTGAGTACTTTTATTTCCTGTATGTTTTTACCTACAACCAACATGTCATTCACATACAAACACATGATAATATAACTACCATCCTCAAATTTCTTTGTATACATGAAATGGTCAAAATGACATCTAATATAACCTTGCTCCATCATGAAGCTATCAAATTTATTATACCATTGACATGGAGCTTGTTTCAAGCCATACACACTCTTCTTCAGTTTGCACACCATCTCCTCTTTACCTTTGATCTCATAGCCCTTTGGTTGCTGCATATATAGTTCCTCCAAATCACCATGGAGAAATGCAGTATTTACATCAAGCTGTTCTAAGTGTAATTCTTGTATTGAACTATTCCTAGAATAGTTCTAATAGAAGTCATTTTCACTACATGAGAAAAAATATCATCAAAATCTATACCTTTTTTTGTGCAAACCCCTTAACCACCAACCGGGCCTTGTATCTTTTCTTGCCTCCTTCTTCCTTTTTGACTCTGAACACCCACTTGTTCTATAATGCTCTTTTTCCTTCGGGTAGCTTCACCAAATCCCATGTCTGGTTCTCCATGAGAGCCTAATGCTCCTCATCCATGGCTTTCTCCCACTTCTTCCTGGCATCTACCTATATTGCTTCATCAAAGCTCTAGTTCTCCACTATCAGTGAGTAATAAATAATAAAGAGAATTAGAAAAACGTTTAGGTTCACTTCTTACCCTAGAAGACCTCCTCAATATAGGAGTTTGGGTTCCTATTTAGAGGTTACTAAACTTATTCATCTGTCACTTTTCCATGTGGAAGATCCTCTACCATTGCATATTCTTTCTTGGATTCTTCCCTATTTTCCTCCTACAAATTGCTTATACTTGAATTTCTCATTAAAGAACACATCCCTAGATCGATTGATTTTCTTGTCCTTAATACTCCAACATTTATATCCAAAGTCATCACCACCATAACCAATGAAAGTATATTTTTCTAACTTAGCCTCTAGCTTGGTCCTATCATCCTTATCTATATGAATAAACACCTCACACCCAAAGACTCTAAGAAATGAATAATCAAATTTCTTACCATACCAAGCCTCCTTAGGTATGCCTCCATCCAAGGCACTTGAGGGTCCTCTATTTATCAAGTACACAGTTGTGCTCACTACTTCTACCCAAAAAGAAAGAGGCATTCCTACATGTAACCTCATGCTCCTAGCACATTCTATTATTGTTTTGTTTATCCTTTCTGATACCCCATTCTGCTGCGGAGTTCCTGGAACCATCATTTTCCTATGGATTCCATTCTTAGAATAATAATCATCAAATTCATTACTACAATACTCCCCTCCATTATCTGACTTGAGACATTTTAGCTTAAGACCTATTTCATTCTCTACCAAGGCTTTCCATTTAACAAAAGTGTCAAATACATCAGATTTGTTTCTAATACAATAAACCCAAACTTTCCTTGTTGCATCATCAATAAAAGTAACATAATAACTTGAACCCCCAAGAGATGATACTTGAGCCGCCCCCACACATCATAATGCACCAACTCTAACTTACTCTCTTTCTTTATAGGTCCAACCTTGAGAAACATTACTCACTTTTGTTTCCCATATATGCAATCCTCACAGAACTCAAAACTTGTTTCGTATATCAAGTAATTCCTTCTTTATGATTTTCATGCCCTTATGGCTCATATGACTCGAGCCTATAGTGCCACAATGTCGTATCTACTCAAGTCACAAGATTACAAACATTAGTGCTATAAGTGGTTAAATACAAGGTTCCAACCTTCTTACTTCATGCCACCACAAGAGCACCCTTGGTAACCTTCCAAGAGTCTACGATATAAATATCACAAGTATAACCATCACTTCCCAACTTCCTGTCGATATCAAATTCTATTTTAATGTAGGCACATGTCGACATCCTTCAATAGCCAAGTATTCCCATTCTACATCTTAACGTGAACAAGAACCTTTTCAAACTATGCTATAAGGCTCATCATCACCAAGAAAAACATGCCCAAAATCTCCTTCAACATAATCAACAAAATAATGCCTATGTGGAGAAGCATGGAAAGAAGCCCTCGAATCTAAAACCCAAGATTCAGTAATATTATGCAAAGAAAGAATCAAAGCATCCTCGACATACATTTCCGTTGCCACATTTGCCTCCTTGTTTTTTTCCTATTGTTTCTTCTTGTCCCGAAGCTCCTAAGTCCTTTGTTACATGCCTAGACTTTCCACAGTGCTAGCATACTATCTTGCTTTTTGATTTTGACCTTGCTCGATCCTTTGATTTTCCATGGTTTCCTCTATTCTTTTGTCTCCCTCTAGTTTCCATTGTCAAAGCATTCCCTGAAGTAGAAGATTCACTAGAGCTTTTTCTTCACATTTCCTCACTTAGAATCACCCCTACAACATCCTCAAACTTCAACTTTGAGTTAGCAAGAACCGAGTTGCTTACCACCATTACTAGGCTATTCCAACTCTCAGGTAAAGAGCACAGAACTAATAAATCCCTAACTTCTTCATAAAATTCTATTGTAACCAAAGCTAGCATATTTACAACCATATTAAAATCATTTAGATGATGTGCCTTGAACCATTCTCGAGAAATCTTCATATTAAACAAATTTTTCATTAAAAATATCTTATTAGAGGTAGAGGGATTTTCATACAACTTCCCTAATGCATCCATCAGTTTTTTTGTAGTCTTTTCCTTTGAAACATTAAATAATACCGAAGATGCAAGACATAGTTGGATTGTCCCAAGTGCCTTCCTATACAAGATAAATCCCATTTTGCATCTATCATGCTTCGAGGGTTTGTTCACCTTCTCAAACAACGGAGTATAAAGATCCTTCGATAAAGGTAAATCTTCCAAAGACTAAAATTCTGCCAGTTGAATTTATCAACCCTAGATCTTCCATCATCTTCCATAGCTCCCACTCAAGATAAAAATTTCCCTATGATTTAACACTTTAACAAACCAAACCAGACTCTGATACCAATTGTTAGGAAATAAGGGATAAAATATGTAGAATAATCCCTCACATAATCGCAATAGTAGAAACTAATATGCATAAAATATTACAGATCTCAAATAAAAGTGTAGAATAAAATAACACAACACAAAGAGATAGTATTTAATGTGGTTCACCCAAGTTTGGCTACATCACCAAGAATCACTTGCTCAAATTTTATTACAAGCCACCACTCTCTCAATACAATACCCAGATCTATTTGGAGCTATGCTCAACAAACTCTACAGAATTCACACCCGAATTCAAAGCACATCTGCAATGTTTTTCATACATCTATCATATGCATAAAACCATATAAATAGACAACTGCTTAAGCAATTTTACAAAACCATGGGTATCAAAACCATGGGCAAAAACCATCCCATAAACCTATGGGTCAAAATCTCACCCATATGAGAAAATCATGTTTCCCGATATATCGGGCATGTTTTAAGGCCCAAAATAAAATAAAATTTGGGGGCTATGACCCTAAACCCTTGCTACTAGGGCCTTCCGCCCCTGGACACCCGCTCGGGGCCCGGCCTGGCCCTAAACCTCGGTGACGATACATGAAGAGTGTACATTACTCTTAGTGTATAGTCTTCAACACTTTGCACATGAAAATAGGCTCCACAACCTAACAGTTAGATGATATGCTAAAGGACCGATACGCTCCAAGATCTCAAATGGACCCACAAAACTAGGACTAAGCTTAGAGCCTTTTCTGTAACATATAGGGCTCTTATGAGGACTGATATGAAGAAACATCTTCATCCCCACCTCAAAACTATGATCTTTCCTATGTTGATCCACATACTTCTTCTTGCCATCCCGAGCCACCTATAATCTCTACCTAACCATAACAACCTACTACTCCATATCCTGTACTAAAGCCAACCCAAGATAAATCATGCCCTAAAACTTGTCCCAACTTAGCGATGTCCTGTAATCTCTTCCATACAGTTCCTGGAAAGGATCCATGCCTATTGAACTAATAAAAATGTTATTATAGGAAAACACCACCAAATAAAAATACTCCTCCCACCTCTACTGATGGTCCATGGCATACATCCTAAGAATGTTATCTAAGATATGATTCACCCGCTTTTTTATCCATTTGTATCAAGGTGATAAGTTATATTGGAGTTTATCTTCATCTCAAAATTATGGTACATGGCAGTCTAGAAGTGAGAAGTGTACAAGGGATCGAGGTCATAAATGATCTTTAGTGAAATCCTATATAATCTGACAATATCATCAAGGTATACGCATGCCACTGCACTAGCTGTGTAGGTGGTCTTCACCGGATAAAAGTGATCCACTTTTTTCAATTTATCCACCATTTTTATGATGGCGGTATGGTGGTATTTCAACATTGCTAACCCATTTATTAAATCCATGGAAATGGTGTCCCATTTCCACTCGAGTATGGCATGAGGAAAGAGAAGGCTAGCTGGGTGTTGATGCTCAACCTTAACCTTCTGAAACTATAAAAAATGTGACACAAAATGAGCTACGTCTCTCCGTAGTCCCCTCAATTAAAAAAATTTCTCAATGTTGCGTGCATCTTCTTCACATCAGAATGGGATGAATAAGTCCATGATGAGCCTCATTCAAAATATCCTACCTCAAGCCTCCATCTCTAAGAACATATATCCAACCTCAGTGCCTGAGAATACCATCTACCTATAATGAAAATACATCAAATCTCCCCTCAAAGGGCCTCTGAGACTAAATATCTAATCTAGCTGCAAGGTAGAAGCTGTCATGAGGAAGTTGCTAAATCTATACCCACTAAAGTAGCCATAACCACATGTCTTCATCTACTCATGGAATATACAACCACATTATCCTTCCCCTTCACATGCTCTATCTCCATGTCGTACTCACAAAGCAACTCCATCCAATGCCGCTGAAAATCATTAAGATTGGACTACATGAAAATGTTGTGAAGACTCAAGTGATTAGTCTTGACTGTAAATATCTACCCAAGCAGGAAATTTCTCCATCGAACAAACATGTGAACAACTAATAAAATCTCAAGGACATGATTTAGATAATTGAGTTCATAATCCTTGAGTTTTAAGACTCATAAGTAACCACTCATCCCTCCTACATCAACACACCTCCTAGTCCTACCAACGAACCATCGATACAAATGAAGAACTCACCCTAAGGGTCCGACACTACAAGAATAGGTGGTGTCTTGAGGCATTCCTTTAGTGTCTTGAAGTCCTTCTCACATTTATTCGATAATAGTAACTTCTTCCCTTTCGTTGAAGGGACCGATGGGGTGCATAACCCAATAAACGTCCTCAAAAATATCCTGTAGTATCTACGGCAAACCCATGAAACTACGCATGTTGGTTATACTAGTGGGTGTGTCCAATCCATAATGGATCTAATCTTAGAAGGATTGACTGCAATACCTTCCCCAGAAATGATATGACCCAAATAATGCACCTTTGACTGAAAGAATGCACACTTCTCAACGTTCCCATAAAACTACTACTCACAAAGACACTCAAGAACCCGACGCGAAGGTTCCCTCATTCTCCTCACACGTACGTGAGTATATATAATGTTTTCAAAAAGATGATGAAGAAGCGATCCTAAAACTTCTTGAACAACCCATCATCAAACCAATCAAACTGAACTCATAGTGCCCATATCTCATGTGAAAGATGACTTGTGGATACATGCCTTGGAAATCCTCCGCTCTGATGGTATCCGGACTTAAGATCAATCTTATAAAATATCTTTCCCCTTTCATCTCATCAAACAAGTCATCAATGCGAGTAAGGGGTAACTCTTGACAATGAATAATTGAAACCAATATTTGACATGGAAGCTTTACACAAAAACAAGATGGTGCTTGTGTATTTTATTAATATCAAAATCAAGAATTACAGAGCATAAATGAGAGAGATGCAATATTTATAGATATTGGATAATTTCTATCTCATCAAGAATGTATGGAAACAAATCATCTAATATGATTAAATGTGTATAAATAGCATATTGCCCCTAACTACCCCTATTGCCCCTCATGGAAATCATCCGGGAACAAAATATGCAAGATAGAACATGATCCCACAAATATTGGGATGAGAACACTATCACTTAGTTAACTAACAATTAAGGATAAATAATACTTATTATTGATGCAAAATCACAACACCCCCAAATGGCCTCTGATCTGAGTGGGGAATTTGGTGGGATTGTTCAACATTAGACCATCTCTAAGGATGTGGGACTTGAGGACTTGAGATGGTCCTTAGGGGAAGGCCGATTGCTTCTTCCTAAAGTACATGCCATAAGCTACACTAGTGTAGGTAAAACCTATCTATCCTAATCTAACCATTCTAAGAAGATAGGGAGAGATAAAGAGTGAAAGAGAGCCTACACTAAGCAGTGATGAATCAGAAAAGGAAGTGGCGAATCACAAATCCAAACTACCTGAAGTGGAGAGAGGTGAGAAAAGGAGAGGGTGGAAAAGATGCACCTCATACTAGAGATGAAGTTCACACAGAACGGAAAATCAAAACCCATTAAACACAGCTCCCATAACCTGCAATAAACATCAGAGTATGTAAAGTATACCCTGCAATGATGATAGGTAAGAAGAGACAACAAAATAATAAAGGATGGAAAGATGCATCACAAAATAAATTTTATTGCTCCAAAAGTCACAGTACATCATCAGTGGGAAAGAGGAAATAAAATTCCATTACAGATCCATGAGGAGAGGCTTAGAATCCACATTATACCCTAAGGAAGAAAGAGAGAGGGGGACAAGAGAGCAAAAATGACAAACCTTATAGAAAATGTCCCTCTTTTACAATATATAGAAGAATGAGAGAGAAAGAGAGAGGGAAAATCAAACTTTGTTCCAACCACCCCTATAATACATTGAATTCTACCTACTTCAACCACACCAGAAAGCATTAAAATCCACCTACCACAATGAAGAGTCTCACTGCAACACCCATGCCCTATCAGTTGTCCCTTACTAGGGAAGAAAGAGGCCCATTCATCATCATGGCAGCAGGTGGAAACTTGACAGCCCCCCCAAAAATAGTGGACCTAAACATTGATGGAGGCAGGTGAGAAGCCGACGATGATATCTTTCAAAAAGTCCTCTCCCACCCAAATCTGAGTTTCCAGTCGAAAGATATGGTAGTATAAAGATCAGGCTCATAGGTGCACAATATTTAAAAGAGTCTTTCCATAAAGGGTCCACGTGGTAGCCTCACGTGTCGTGAAGATTCAGCCCCTTCCTTTCACTCTTACAATTGCATCGGATTAACATGTGGTGGCTTCCATGGTTTCCTCTATGTTCTTTTATTCTTCATAGTCCCTCCTGTTGGTGGAGACACTTTGCCTAACCCGAGACACATGGAGGCTTTGCGATCATTTGGAAACTACCTCTAGGTTTTTCTTTTGAAGTTGCGTGGATGAGACACATGGCGTATTCCATGAGCTCCTATGGATTTTCAATGGCTAACCTTACCTTTTCGAACTCTTAACATGTGGCGGGTTAGTGATCATTTGGGACTCCCTTATCATCCGCGCCTTTGAAATTGCACCGATGAGGCATGTGGCAACTTGCATGGATCTACCTTATTTCTTTATGTTTTGGATAAGTCCCTTTGTTTTGTGGGGCCATATATCTGACCCTGGACATGTGGAAGCTCAACACACATTTGGGAACCCGCTCCAAATTTTAATTTTAAAGTTCTATCATGATGACACATGGCTCCTTCCATTGGCCTACCTTTGCTTAGAATTTTCAACGGTCGATTCTTCCTTTTTAGGCTCTTGACACATGGAGGGCCAGTGCTTGTCTCAGACTCCCTCCATATTTTATTTTTAAAATTATGCCAAAGAGACACGTGGAGGATTCTACCAAACTTCTTATAGTTATTCGATTCAAGCATGCTCCCTTTTGGGCCGGTGACACATGGAAGGCTCGTGTTCATTTGGCTATCTTTCTTTGGGTTGCCTTTAAAGTTGCACCGATGAGACACGTGGGGCCATCCACTAGTTCTCTATACTTAGTTGATTTAGGCCTTTTCTATCCCCTTTTTGACTCTTTTGGACCCTAGACAAGTGGAGAGTCTACGTGAACGTTTGAGTCTCTACTTTAGGCCATAGCCCTAGAATTTTCATTGATTTGACATGTGGAGGCTTTGAACTCATTTGGAAACTGCCCTAGATTTTGCTTTTGAAGTTACATAGATGAGACACATGGAGGCCTCCGCCGACCTTCTTATACTTAGTCTATATAAATGAACAACTCTATCCCTTTTGTGGATGGGAGACATGGAGGCTTGGAAATTTTTAGTTTCTCTATTTTGTATGCTATCCTTAGAGTTGTGTAGATGATGCACATGGTACCCTCTATGGGTCTATAACTTTTCAACGGCCGATAAGACCCCGTGGGCTCATAGGCTTGTACTTGAAAACTACTCCATTTTGTGAAAATTACAAAAAGTTTCAAAATGCCCCATAGACCCGCTGACCTGCCTTTACACTTGGGAAAAATTTACTCGCACCTTGCAAACCCACTTGGTGAAAATTCATCCTCAGGACCACCGTCTTACATTTTCAACTTTTGCAAAAAAAATCCTTCTCGGGTCCATGGGGTAAAATTATAAATTTTGTACCTTTGCAAAAGTGCAAAAATGTCAAAATATCTCCCGCCACCCCATTGGTCCACAATTTTCAAATTGGTAAAAAATCTTGCCTAGGCCCTTTGGCCCACTTTTGTCAAAAATCTTTCTAATGCCCATCGGCTTGTAACTTGCAAAATATGAGGAGTTAGAAGGATTTCTTTATATCTATGGAAAGGGGAAGAAATGTTCTATCTGATGGAAATGATTTCAGGGGACCTTAAGTTCTTAAAATATACTAAAATTAAGATTGAAGCACTAAGATGGGGAAAATGGTGTTAGATGACCAAAAATAAGTGTGAGCTTATTTTTGTTAACACCTATTTCTATAATTTAAAATACTTAAATTAAATAATTTATCTTATTACATTTATTAAAATATCAAATAATGATGAATTAAGCTATAATCATTCCTAACATTCCCCTTTAATTCAGCATGGTCTCATGTGAATAGAGATAAATTCTCTAAAACCCTCAAATTTACCTCGAGAAAGATTTACATGAAGACATTGGGAACTATTGGAGCTCGATGTTGTTTTTCTAAATGGTCTGAATGAAATATACTGACACCTTAATGTGTTTGGTGCACTCATGAAAACTTGGATTCTGAACAAGTTTTACTACTCATTCGTTATCAACATGTAGGATAGTTGGATCTTTCTGTGGTATTCCCAATCCTTCAAGTATAAATCATATCCATATCGCTTCACAGACATCTCCACTTGCTGCATGATATTATAATTCTATGGAGGACCTTAAACCAAATTTTACTTCTTACTCCCCATGATATTGGTCCATATCCAATAAAGAATACAAATCCTAAAGTGGATTTCCTATCATCTATCTTTCCTGCATGATTGAATCGAATATCCTCTCAAGAAGAAGTTATTATTCTTCTTGTATTATAGGCCATAGTCCATAGTTTCTCTGATGTACCTCAGTATCCACTTTTCTACTTTCTAGTGAGAAACCCTTAGTTCTTATATGAACCATGAAAATATAGTGTACTCCATAGGTGATATCCATCCTAGTTTAAGTCAAGTAGATGAGACTCACAATCAACTACCAATAGAGAGTTGTATTTATTTGTGGTGATGGATCTATTCAAGAAAGTTGAAGTCTTGTCTCCATAGGTGTGGAAAATGGCTTACAATCCATCATATTGAATTTTTCAAACACTGTGTTGGCGTATTCCAATTGTGACACAAAGATATGATTTTCTCTTTTCCAAACTTCAAGTCCAAGAAAATAATGTAGAAGTCCGAGATCAGTCATGTCAAATGATCATGTTAGATAATTCTTTGTTGACTCAATCATCCTCATTAATCCTCTAGTGATGACTAGAGCATCGACATATACTATAATGATCACTATCTCCCCCTCTTTATTTTTGAGATAAAGATTAGGATCGTATGGACTCCTGTTGAATCCATGTTGAATGAGATGCTCATAAATTTTTATGTCTCATGCCCTAGGAGACTATTTTAGACCATATAGTGATTTTATGAGTTTATATACCTTTTCCTCTTTACCTGGTATGACAAAACCTTCTAATTGAGTCATTTAAACTTATTCCTATAAATCACCATTAAGAAAGGTACTTTTCACATCCATTTCATGTATTTTGCAACCAAATTGTGCACTGGAGAAAATATTAACCTGAATTTTTTTATCTTAGGTGTGGGAGAAAAACTCTCCTCATAATCAATGCCTACCTTTTTAACATATCCCTTAGAAACTAGTCTAGTGTTATGTTTATCAATTTTTCCATCTCGCTTTGTACTTCATTTTGAAGATCCATCAGCATCCAGTTTGATTTTTATCTGGTGGAAGATCTGTAAGTTGCCATGTATTATTTTTCTTAAGTGACTTATATTCTACATCCATAACATCTTTCGAAGGTTTAGACTATATGGCTTCTAAACCGAGGATGGCTCAATAGTTTTAACAAATTTACTCATTAAGTCCAAATTGACCTCATTTTGAGCCATACCATGCATCCTCATGCCAGTGGTAGATGTGTCGGGGACACTATCCAATTTTGAATCTCTAATCATACTTGTATAAAATTTAGGTATACTTTTTGTGGTTCTTGTGGGAGGTTGAATTTCATTATCTTCCCCATTATCATTTTCATCATCAAAGTGATTACCATCCTCTGTTTTTACTATAGGGATGATTTTTTCATCACGTGAGTGTATGGAAGGGGAATCTTCCTTTTCTTCTCAAAGAACTCAACATCCCGACTAATGTATACCCTCCTTGTTTTTGGATTCATAACTCTGTAGGCATGTGTTTCATCACTTTATTCCAAGAAGATAAGTTTTTCTGATTTCATATCAAGCTTAGTTTGTTATTTCTTAAGAATGTGCACACTTGCTTTACATCCAAAAACTCTAAGGTGTGAAATAGATGGCTTATTTCTTGACCATGCTTCCTATGGTGTTACTCCATCAAGAGCTACAGTGGGAACTCAGTTTAGTAAATAGACTATCATTTTAGTTGCTTCAGCCCAAAATGTTTTTGATAAACCTGCATCATCAATCATACATCGAACCATATCCATGATAGTATGATTTCACCTTTCAAAGACACCATTTTGTTATGGTGTGTGAGGAGGAGCCATTTGATGATGAATGTCATGTGTTTAAAAAAAATGATTGAATTCATTTATGTTGTATTCTCCCCCTCGATTTGGAGTGTTTTTATTTTCCTACTAAAGGCTATTTCAACAAGGGCTTTGAACTTCTTGAAAGTTTCAAAAGCTTGGTATTTAGTAGAAAGAGAGTATATCACATTTTTCTTGAAAAATAATCAACAAAAGACCATGAAATATTGAAATCCAGAGTGGCTAGTTCTCATTGTTCTACACAAATCGAAATGCACCAAGTCAAGTTTTTCCTTAGCCCGAAATGTACTATGTTTAATAGTTCTCTATTTTATTTTCCTACCAAAAATGGTGACATTTATCTATTCCCTTTTTATTGGTGGTAAACCCCTAACCATGTCACATCGACGAAGTGTGTCAAGATAGCCAAAACTCACATGTCCAAGTCTTTGATGACATAGTTGAGTTGATGATGTATCATTAGGTACAAGTGCTTGATCATTTTGTTGAAAAAAATACAACTGACACATTCTTCCCACATTCAAAGCGTTTTGCAACAATTTTGGAGCTTCATGACTTATCTCGAATTATGCACATATTTTTACCACCTCTACAATAAAATTCAATTTTGATATTGTGATTTGTAATTTTACAATTATGTTGCCCAAAAGGTAGTGAAATGGAACCAATGCCTTCAACACTATATGATGTATCATCACCCAAACCAACATGATTTTTGATGGGTGTTTTACTTATTGTGAAAACTAATCTTTCTTTCTGTCATGTGTCGAGTGAGCACACCGAGTGAAAAACTAAATTTGATATGTAGAATTTGATAATTCATTTGACTTTGCAGAAAATAGGAATTCATCATCATCAAATTGATCTTCTTGTTCAATTACATTTCCTTGTTGAGTTTGTTTCTTATTCCACTTGTTATTATTTTGTCCCTATTTACTCTATTGTTGACCAAATTTTGTTTGTTAGTAATTAATCTTTTACCACTTGATGATCTTGTTGGAATGTGTTGTATCAACAATTTTTTAAGTCGTATCCTTTTCGACCAAAAATAAGACATTTTTGTTGGTCCTTTTAGCCTTGTTGAGTATTAACTCACTTCTGAGGCTGTTTATTAGACTTAGCCTATTTTTTCTTTTTGATTAGAAGAAAGTTCCTGCTCTTAATTTTAGTAGTTGAGTGAATAGATTCCTCTTGTTGTAGCACATTCACTATCTCTTGAAAAGTTGTTGTTTGACTAGTTATGTTTAACGTGGTCAAAAAAATCTGATAAGAAAGAGGAAGAGATCTCAATACTATAGGCATGAGTGATGTGTCAGTTACTTCTTCTTCCAAAGGTTGAAGTGATGCATGCAAAGTTGCTACTCTTCTTGAAAAAATTTCAACTTTCTTAGTTGGTTGCATTTTCAAGTTCAATAGTTGACTCTAGAGATGAAGTATTGTGTTCTTATTTTTGGACTCATATAATATTTTCAACTTGTCCCAAGATTATTTTTCTATTGTGGTCTCATGAATATGAGGTTATACCTCATCTGAAACACTAAACAAGATTATTAACTTTACTTTTTTTTTGCACGATCAAATGTAGCTTGTTGTGTAACATCTATTGTAGATCTTTTTAATGTTGCAAGAAAAACGGACCATAGATTTTCAAAATCAAGTTGTATGTGAATTTTTTTTTCCATGCTAGATAATTATCAAAACGAAAAAGTTGAGAATCTAGCAAAAATAATTTTGGTGTTGTAATTGTGCCATTGTGAAAAGTGATAAATAGTAGAAGAAAAAATTTTAACACTTTTCCTCCCTTAAAGCATGCACACCTCCCCCAAATATTATTTTATTTATTATGGGCTCCTTTTTCGGCCGTGTACAATGATTTTCTGGCACTATTGGCCCTATTACAAATCTGGCTTTGTGGCCGATTTGCAAAAATAAAATGGCTCTCTTGGCCGATTTGAAAAAAATAAATTTTGGACTCTTTGGCCTCTTTTAAAGTACAAACAATCTCTAATTTGTTCCTTTTTAACAAAATAGAGCTTATTAAAAGTTAAACCAAGACATAGAGCTTGTAAAAACACACACTTTATAAAAAAATGGTACCTCAATTCGAGGTACCAGTTGAAAGTTATGGCTCTTTTAGGTTACGAAGTCAATATCTTTCCGGGCCCCTTTCCAAAAACAGAAAGTTTTTTTTTCCTTCTAATTTTTTCCATGACGTCCAAAAATGGAATTTTTTTTAATAGCGTATTTTTTAAAACCGAATGTAGCTAATGAATTATATGCATGTGGAGTGCATTTTAGGGTGCAACTACAATTCAACCATTTTGCATATGCGTTATGATAACCCTTGGCTGTAATTTTCTTTTATTGTTTCTCTTTCTACGCATGTATTTTTTTCCTTCGAGGAAACTTATTCTTCCTCCTTTCAACACATTTTTCAATGCTAAATCTTTTGTAGGCACATATTTTCTTCTTCAATTCTCTTGTTCTTTAAATGAAATGTCTAGGTTGATTGGAGGTTTCGTGATGAAGCTTTGGACATAGATCTTCTCACAGGCACGTTGAATTCTCTTGCTAGATATATGAGAAGACAAAGGAAAAAGAAGAGGAAGTAGAATTTAAGTGGGGATATTGAAAATCTTGGGTCCCCACAATACAAAAATATTGTATATATATATTTTAAAATGGTTTGAATTCAAAAAAATGCAGGTATAGGTAAATTTTTTTTTTAAAAATACTAGAGAATGAAATAATGTCACCTTTTGTAACAGATTTGCATCCAAGTCTGCAAGGGCTTGTGATTGACCTCTAGGTGTTCTTCAACTGTAAATAGATAATGAATCAAGTGTGGATTTGGGTACGGGTTATAAAATGGTTGGTGGCATCTATGGCTCCTCCTAGTTCTCTATTTTCTCCGGATCTCCTAAACTTCCTAAAACTTCCTACACTCCTCTCTAGATAAGAATAATGCTTTGATACTAAATCTTGACAATGAATACTTGAAAATAATATTTGACATAGAAGCTTTACACAAAAACAAGATGGTGCTTGTGTATTTTATTAATATCAAAATCAAGCATTATAGACAAATGAGAGAGCTATAATATTTATAGATATTAGACAACTTTTAACTCATCAACTATATATGGAAACAAATAATCTAATCTAAGAAAATATGCAGAAATAGCATATTGCCCCTAACTACCCCTATTGCCCCTCATGGAAATCATCCAGGAACAAAATATGCAAGATATAACATGATTCCACAAACATTGGGATGAGAACACTATCACGTACTTAACTAATACATATTTACATAAGTTTAAAGTATTTAAATTAAATACTTTAACTTATAACATTTATTCAAATATCAACTAATGATCAATTAAGATAATTTTTATTCCTAATAGTAACAATTCTTGATCATTAGTATGTTTCATTCTGTAGTCCACATATAACTACAAAGGATTTTCCTTCTTCTTATCAAAAATCATTGGTGCAACCCAATGGAATACACTAAGATGGATTAGGCCTTTCTCAAGAATTCCCTCAAGTTGTAACTTGAACTCACAAAGCTCAAGTGTAGTCATCTTATAAGGAGCGCGTGAGATATGGTTTGATATTAGGACCAAGTCAATGTGGAAGTCTATCTCATGTGGGGAGGCATCCCTAGTAGCTCACTAGGAAACACACAAGAAAAATTCTCGCAAGATGGGGTGATCATCAAGTGAAGGTCCACTAGCCCCATCCTCTAACCTATCACTAAGAGTAATAGCATACAACTGACACCCATGTTGTACACACCACTTAAGCTGCATAGCAGAAATATTGCAGATAGAAATTGGTCTCCTAACTATAGCTACCACTTAATCAACTCCCAAATCATCTATACATGATATAGTCTTATGGTAATAATCCACTCTAGCTATGTGTGCAGATAACCAATCCATGTCCAAGATGACTCCATTAGAACCCAACGGAAGGATACGAAGACCTGAGGTAGTGGTGAAGGCTTCCAAATCCACTACACACTCCTTAACTAAGGAGTCTACAAAAATTTTAGCTCCAAAAGCCATCTCGACGTCCCAACTAAGGCCTTGTCTAACTTCAACTATCCTGTAATGCTCTACTAAAGATGGTGCAATAAAAGATTTAGACGAACTAGAATAAAATATATTAGAGGTAGTAATATCACCAATTCTACTTGTATTCTCTATCGCTATGCATTAATGCTCATCTTGACAGTTCTCAGTTATTACATAGATCTGATGGCTATGTCCCATGTTTCCAACTGTAGGATCTAAAATCAATGCCTTACCCTTATTACTAGGGTTTTGTAGGCACTCTCTCCATTGATTTTGTAGCACACAACATCCATAATAATTACCTGGTCCATTCTAATGAGATGCGGCTATAGTTGATATTCTAGTGGTATGTGTCATGGATCCTTATGATCCAACTATGAAATGTTGAGGTTGTTGATGATGAGCTCTTTCGACTTAGCTCTCGGTGCACCATGTTTCCTAATGGGACCCCTAGGGGGAGTCCCCATACTCCATCCCCTCTAAGCGTAAAATATTTGTGGAGGTATGAATGGTGGATGAGTCTGTTACTGCTATTAAGGTAGTTGTGTTGGCTTGAATGAAGACTATGTAGAACCATTTCTGCCATGAGGAGGAGGAGCTAAAATTCTTGACCTATTATCCTGCATCTGTTGGATTTGGCTCCGTAATCTATCCCTGGCCTGTCGAGTCTTCCCCTAGTCTCTTCTACAATGTAGGCCTTCTCAACTACCTCTGCTAAGGTATGCGGGTAATGAATGCGCACCACACTTCCCAAATCAAAATCCAATCCCACGATGAACCCTGTGAATCCTGACCTACATGACCTACATATAGTCAAAATACTGAAGTAAGTCAAGAAATCGACTCTCGTACTCTGCTATAGTCATGGATGCCTAATAGAGGTCATTGAACACATCTATCTTCTTCTAAATAAACCTCCTAGATACGTATCTTCTCCTGAACCACTCCTTGAAGAGCTCCTAGGTAACTATCTCTGAGTCTACATAGAGCTTATCCTCCTCAGTCCTCCATCAGACACATACTCCATCCCTTAGAATTTGAATACAACACGAGATTTCTTGTTGTTAGTACATGGGAAAATCACAAAGCAGCCACTCAAGCTTACTAACCAAGCCTCTTCCTAAAAACCACTGTATCTCTATAATAATGAGATGGGAATAGCATGAGGATCTCCTTGATATGATCTATGGCTGATGAATTTTGACCCCGAGGTCTCTACATGCTCCTCCCTCAGCCTAGGGCTCTGAGATCTATCTCTATGTCTTGAAATCCTATCTCCATGTCCCTTATAAGATGAATCTACTCTTTTTGACTCCATGTGGGAGTTCTCTTCCCTATGCTCATCACTGTGTCATTGAGATGCAAGAGCCTATATTGATGGCTCTCTATCATGTCTGGAAGGTTTTCCTCCTAACGATCCTCTGCCTATAATGGCATTGACATCCTGTAGCATCTGTAATATCTAAGGCAAAAAAATTTCTATAGCCTGATCTGGAGGTATAAATTCTAGGTCTATGTGTAAGAACCCTTCATCTAGTTTGTGCCACTTGCACAGACCAAGGCGAGAGTTAGTTCATCATTCTAGGTTTTATTTTAGTTTTCTAAGTTTATAGTATATTATATAAATATCATACAATATTGTTTTCTATGTTTAGAGTTGTGCTAGGTTTAATGTTCATGTCTTGTGTTTTCAAGTGTGCCCAAGGGTCCAAGATTTGAACCCATGGTTCTGATACCAAGTGTAACACCCACAAAATTACCCACACAAAACCTAAGGGAAACCTAGGTCAACTAACAAAATTATGGAATAATTTTTTTTTTTAAAACCTACTCACAAAGACAAGGTTAAAATTAACAGTCACACTTGTTAGTGTAGAATCACAATACCCCCAGATGAGCTCTAAAAGATCTTCTTTTTTAGGCCAAAATCATCTCATGTTATTGCATAACATGGAACTTTTCCTAAGGTGTGGGACCTTACAAATTGGAAAATCTCTCCAAATTAAAGGTCAGTTTCTTATTCCTCATTCAAGTGCATATGTGAGGATTTACAGAGGATCTATTTCTAAAATTTAGTCTAAACTTGCTCCAAGGGGACATAGATAAAAGAATACATGAAATGAGAAATAACTGAACTACCAGGTGATGCACCAAAGGAATGATGAACACTTAGTTTTCTTTTGACATGAACCAATAAAATGCATACCATAAACAAGCATAGATAGCTAGATCTTTAATGAGAGACCAGATAGAAGTAAAAGAAACAAGAAGGATCTAAAATTGATCACAAATGTATTTTATTGCTCTATAGATTGATATAGTTAATTACATAATAGTAGAAATGTAGAAATGTGCTACAATTTTAATGGAAGGCCTGAACCCCACAAATCTTTCGCTAGAAGGAGAAGGGAGCCTGCAAAACTAAGAATATCCAACCCTTTAAAATGAACCATGCATCTATCTTTATAGATTCATCCTGAGAGAAGAAAGAGAGAGAGAGATGGAGGTAAGAAAATACGGGTCAAGGCTTAACCACCACTGTTAATGCATCTGCTAAAATCTTCCCCAAATCCATCTTTACTACATCGATCCTTGGTTCGACACCTTGAAGGAAGAGGAAATGGCAGAAATAGATCGAATCCGATCTAGTTATTGAGACTAATGATCCTGCATTGAAAGCTTGAAGATGTTTCTCCATTTTACCTCCACCTAACTTCCCAAAAATTAAAGTTTTAGACTCCCATGGCATAGAAGAGATTGAGATCTTTCCAACGGTGTCAGATTTGCAATATTTCGAGCCCTGGGTCGAAAGATATGCCCCTTTGAAGTTTGAATCGATTTCATACAAATGGGTGGGAAAAAATTTGAAAAATGGGTCCCCCTTTTAGATTGGGACACGTGGCAGCTAGATTGGAACAAAATTCAGGCCCGTGGGTCCGCAATTCACCTTTTATCCTTTTGCGTAAAAATGCAAAACTTAAAAATTCCTGCAGCCCCGAAGCTCCACATGGACACATGGATCCTTTTGGTTGGATGGGAAATGCACTCCCATTTTACCTTTATGCCTTTTGGGTGAAAGGTAAATTTTCACCTTTTTCCCCGACTCCCCACCTTGGCTTTGACTTGGGTCTAAATACTAAACTTTTTCCCTAGGTGGAGTTGTGGGTCAAATTTTTCCATGACGCCCACTTTACGTTGGGAAACATGTCACTCTAGCACTTATTTGGAAACCTTTTCTCTATTTACCCTTTGAATCAACACCATGAGACACTTGGTAGTCTCGCTGGCTTTGTTGCATTGACTATTATATTAGAACTAATTCTACCTCTTGATAGAACATGTGGAGGCACCGCGCTTGTTTACAAAATTGACCTAAAGTTTTCCTTTGGAGGAGCACTCCATTTGAGTTGACACTTTTCGGCCTCCGCTGATTTATAGAATTTTAACAGTCTTTTTCTTACTTTTAGACTTTGGGGTACGTGGGGAGCTTGCGCTCATTTGGCTCTCCGCCTTTACTCGACACACTAACACTTGAAATGTGAATGCCAGATGACACTTGGCACTCTCCGCTTATACTTCTATACTTATCTGATTTTGAGGTCCATTCTATCTACCTTTGACTCAGTCTAACCATTTGACCTTACCTTCTTTTCACCCCAGAACACATGGCGATGCGGTGCTTGTTTAAGCTTTGTATTTGGATCCATCTTTGGAGAAGCACTACAAGGACACATGGCTTTCTCCACTTATCCTCTATACTTAGTTCAATTTTAAACCTTTTCCTCTCCGCCCCTTGACTCTCTTTGACCATTTGCTACATGGAGGGCTGGTGCAAGTTTGAGTTCCTCCCTTTGGATTCACTTTGAGATAAGCGTCGTTAGGACATGTGGTCTCTTCCGCTACCTCCTCCATAGTTATTTTTGATTCCTTTCCTGAACCGTTTCGAGCCCAAGGGCACTGAATCTTTATTATTCTTCTTCCTTCTTCCTTTAAGCTCATTTGTAGCATCTCCCTAGTTATCCAACCCTATTATTTGATGGTTATGCCTACTTGTAACATGGAGAATGGATTTAAAGTGCATAGACGGTCTGAAAGATTCGTTCCCTTCTGTACATGGGATCCATTGTTCTTTCTTCATCTCTCGTCACTTCATTGTTGAATCTTTTTGCAAACAATTTGTAGGATTAAAATTATTTCTCTCAGTTCCTTTTATGCGGGGTCTGGATTCAATCCAATATTTAGCTCGGGGAAAATATGGATAACAATTTGGTGACTCACACAGGAAATTTCTTGCTAGATGAAGAGATTAGTTTCCTTGTCATATCTGTTGGGTATGGAGTCAAGAATAATAGGACTGATACTAATTCTACCTCTAGTTCATGAGCATGGCCGCTTGTATAATCATATTTTATAAGAAAATCTCGAATTGAAGATTTTGAGAGTAGAAAATTGTTTTAAAACAGGGCTTCATTTGTTTTTCTGAATGAACTACATAAGAGAAACAAAATGACACCATGACTATGTACAAAATTAAAATCATACATGACTCAAATGGAACATGCAGAGCCTGCAAAATCACTTAGGAGAAAAGCAATCTACACTACAACAAGACAATGTGTAGAAGAACTTAGAGGAAAGAGAAACTAAGCTAATATGTACAGGGTGGGAATTCCCTTTTAGTAGTAGTGTTTAAGATAGATTCCATTTACTGGAATCTGCAACTCTTCACCCTCCAATGTAGACAATTGGAAAGTATTACTACTTTTACATCTTGTTATCATATAGAGGCCACTCCATATGGCATCAAACTTAGAATGAATCCCTAGATTTTCTTGATCTGCATCCCATTTCAAAACCAAATCCCCTTCTGGAAGGTCCTTTCTCTAGCCTTCTTATCAAAGCATTTCCTGATCGAAGCTTAATTCTTCTCTAATGCTTGGAGAGCATTCTCTCTGGCTTCTTCTAATTCTATTAGCTCACATACCTGGCCTCCATTGGTTCAAATTTAGACATCTCTAGTTGCTTCACAAGCTCCAATGCTTGTAATTCAAGTGATATGGGCAACACTGCTTCTTTCCATAGACAAGCTTGAATGGGGAGTTATCTGTAGATCTCTTGGGCATTATTCTATCAGCCCATAAGGCTGCTTTGAGCTTTGTGTGCTAGGTCATTTGATTCTCATCTAGAGTTCTCCTGATGATCTTTAACAGGTTCTTGTTTATAGACTCTACCTAGCCATTATCCTGAGGGTAATAGTTTGAAGAAGTGCTCAAATAAGTCCCATTTTTAACAGCCCAACATGTGATCTCGGTAACCTATAAATTCTAATGCATTTTCTAAGATGATGGTGGTTGGTACTCCAAATCTGGTCACTATCCCTTCATAAAAATCAAGATACTAGACTCATTTTCTTCTTTGAGTGCCACTGCCTTGGTCCACTTGTTGAAATAATCGATTCTCTATTAGGATCCATTTGTGACCTTGGCTTGAGTTTGGGTTGATGATTCCAATGAATTCCAATCCCCATTGCATGAAAGGTTGGTCTACTGAGATTGGGTGCAATGGAAGTGTTGTTAGCTTCTCTTTGCCTTTAAAGAATGCACAACTCTTGCACCTTTTGATCCATGTGAAACAGTCACTAAACACTCTGGGCCAATAGTATCCTACTTTCATGATTTTGAGTGTTGTCACTCTTGGAGAAAAATGTCCTCCAGCTACTTTGACATGGAATTCTTGTAGCACTCTCTCCACCTAATATGTCCTAATGCATCTCAGCAAAATACCATTGATGTCTCTTTTGAACAAGACACCATCAATAAGGACATATGGGATGGCCTATAGCTTGAAATGTATTTTTTTCTTTACTCATCCCATGAGGACATAGACCTATTTGAAGGAAGTGCACCATGTCTTGGGTCCAACAAGGAGCAGGTATATCATCTCTCCCTTCTCCTTGATCATCTTGTAAGATAAGAATGACCTCTTTATCACTGTTTGTTTCATCTTATAGAGTAGAGGCTAATTTCTCACACAAGCCCCTCCCATAGACCAGCTTGGTGACCTTAATCTCAATGTCATATTCCATGACATGAGTGATCCACCCTACATGTTTCTCATTCAGATCCTTACTGAGGAGGAATTATTTGACTCCTGTATGGGAGACCAATAGTTGGATTTTGTTGTTTGACACCAAATGCTTAAACTTCTTCAGTCCCCTAATCACCACCAGGACTTGCTTCTCAATGAAGGAATACCTCACCTCATAGTCTTCTAGACTCTGACTGAAGAAAGTAATTGGTTGTTCTAAGATTTCTTTGTTCTACTGAACTAGGATTGCAGAGATAGTGTCACTACCACCAAAGGCATACAATATGAAGTCCTTGGAAAAAGGATTTACAAGAGTTGGGGCCTGTGATATGGCTTCTTTGATAGCTTCAAATCTTTCCTTTCCTTCAGCTATCCATCTGAATGCTAAGCTCTTCTTCAACATCAGTGTTATTGGCTTAACCAGAGCAGCAAAGTTTGGGACAAACCTTTAAACAAAGTTGATCTTCCCCAGGAAGCTTTGAAGAGCCTTCTTGTGACTTGGTAATGGAAGTGCTCTTATTGCTTCAACTCTTTCTGGATCAATTTCCAGACCCTCCTTAGACACAATGTGGCCTAAAAGATTTCCCTCATGGGCCAAGAATATGAATTTTTAGGGTTTAAAGATACCCCAAATCTTTTGCATCTTTGAAACACTTGCCTTATATGAAAAAGGTGGTCTTCTGCATTCTTGGAGAACACAATTATATCATCTATATAGATCAACACTATTTTGTTGATTATCCATTTGAATGCCATATCCATGGCTCTTTGGAAAGTAGCACTAGAATTAGACAGTTCAAATGGCATTTTTTTGTATGCATAGCTGCCCCATTTAGTGGTGAAGGAAAATTTTGAACTGATCATCTTCTTTCACCATGATCTGATTGTATCCTGAGTAGCCATCCAAGAGAGAAAATATCTTTGACCCAGACACCACTTGCAAGATTTGTTCCATTGAAGGGAGTGGGTAGTGATCTTTGAGGGAGGCTCTATTTAAATCCCTGAAGTCAACACACAACCTGATTTCTCCATTTTTCTTTCTGATTGGGACCAGATTTGTAACCCAACTTGAATTCTTGATTGGGAATATGATACTTACCTCTATTAGTTTATTCATCTCCTTCTTCATTAGAGGCTCAATATGTGGGTTGACTGGTCTTGCTTCTTCTTGATAGGGTGAGAAGTTGGGTCCAATTTAATTGTGTGTTGTGTGAGTTTTGGATTAAACCCTCTTAGGTCTTCATAACTCCAAGAAAACACATAAGGGAATTCTTGGAAAAGTTGTATGAATTCATACCTTTCTTTCTTGGTGGCTACCTTGCCAATTTGAAGTGTTTTGTCTTCTCCAACTGGGATTGACTCTAAATCCTCTCTTTTGATCTGCATGTTAGCCTTCTCTTTTCTGAACTAATCATTAGGATTAAAAATGGATTCCAGTGTCACTAAGCCTTTGGGAGCTTGTTTTTATTAATTGTACTATTCGATTCCCTGTACTACTCTTGCTCTAGTTTTCTCTGGTTTCTAGTTGAGAATTCAGCTTCTTCTTGTAGAAAGTTAATGATATGCTAATCATTCTCAAACACTTGCTAGCATGTATTATTATCTGGTATTGTCTGGTCTCATAACCACATGGATATGTGGTTGTTCTTTGTCTCTTTTGATGTTGTCCACCACATCAAAGGCTGCTCCAACTATTGCAAGTCTATCAACAACTTCATTTTCTTTTCTGGGTATGGACATAATGTTGAAGGCTTCAAAATCCTCCATGAGGTCCCATACTCTATTCTTATAGTTCTTGAGTAGGTCATTCTTGATAGCATTAAGTCCTCTGACTTGATTGGCAACCAATTCACTATCACCAAACACTTGCAAATTCTTGATTCCTAGATTTCTTGCCCAATGAAGACCTTGGACTAAAGCCTCATATTCAACAACATTATTTGAGCAAGAAAACTAAAATCTAAAGGCTGAATAATACTTCATACCTTTGGGAGACACAATCATAGCTCCTCCTCCAGCTCCTTGTCTACTCCTTGAACCATCAAAGAATAATTTTCATACCTCATTGTCATCTTTATGTTTATGGCTTGATTAAGGTAGGAAGGGGGTGATTTTCTTCATGTAGAAGGTAGACACCCAACTTAGATTCTTCCATTTCTTTATAGGGGTCAACAACATGTCTTTTGCAGCCCACTCATCTAGATTCAAGTCTGGGATACATTTCGACGTGGTCTTTGCTTCATTAGTTCTTAGGAGGTCTTCTTGATCAAAAGATGAGTAGTTAGCATTGATTGGGATAGGTATATAGGATTCAATATGATATTAGCAATAGGTTCAGATCTGATTGTGGCCTTTACCCCATAACTTGTCCTAAAGAGCATATGTGACCAGTCAACAGATAGGTAGCCTCCAATTTTGGCAGTGAAGTCCCTAGACAGACATAAAGAAAAATGTGGTGGAAAATCTATGATGGACACATTTTCATATAGTCACATTGGGGTAGGCATGTAGGGTGAGGCTCAGATCTTGATGATTCCCACAAGTGGTCACTGTTGTCCCATCTAATTGAACTACTCCTCTAGAGATAACCTCATATTAGAGACCCAACTAGTCGGCTATTTGTTTGGGCATCACAGAACTACTAGCCCCAGAGTCAATCATACAATTGTGCACTAATTTGTCCCCAATAATTAATGAGACATAGAATGGAGGGGGTCTCAAGTTCTTACCTTGTTGTTCTCCTTGGTTCTTCTCAGGTTGGACTGCATTGGCAAGCACTCTCTCTTGCTAATTAGGGGGTTGATTTGAACTTGACCAATTCTGCATGGCAGTCTGTAATAGATCCCTCTACCCTAGAATGGCCAATGACTCCCATAGTGAAATGTTCACACTTGTCCTCTTCATTTTCTCAATAATATTGAATGAGATATCTTTTTTTTGCCCCTTCCCAGACACATTTCTTTCTTGCACATGGGTTGTTACAACCGGTGCCTGGCTAGATTTGGAAGGTGGCTTGGATTGGTTCTGCATGTTGGGAGTTGCACTTGGAACACTAGGACCTTATGGAGTGATGGAAGGTTGAGGATTACTTGATTTCAGTGGTTGGCCCTCTCCAATGCTTCTCTTTTTGGACCATGTATTGGCAACCACACTTTGAGGAGGGAACTGATTCATCCCACATAAATCTTTAGCCTACCAATTTACAAGCATGGTCTCTCTTGGAGGTTCACCTTGTTGAGCTCCTTATTACTGATCTTCCTCTTGACTAGGCTCTTGTGACACCATACTAGTTTGCACCATTAGAGCTTGATTCAGAGCACCATTAAAACACATGGATTGGTTATGTGGCTGACTACATGGAAAACACCAATCATATTCTTGTGCCATATTGTTCTATGCAGGGACCAATGCCTTTGATGTTGAGGTTGTACTAGGATCATAAGACCTAAAAGGTCTAGTAGCTTGAGGTTGTCCTTGATTTTGATTCTAATTTATAGTCTGAGGTGGTGGCCTATTTTGTTGGTATTGGGGTCTAGCTTGATATTGAGCCTGAGGTTGATATGGCCTAGAGCTTTGTGCCGCTTTACTTTTTGATGGTCACTAGTTCATTTCCTAGGTTTTACAGTTGCTTCATCACTTCTTGAAGCTCTTTAGAGGTGTTAGATGATGAAGTGGAAGCTTCAGCTGAGCTTTGACTCCTGGGGGTGGGTATAGGAGCTAATGTGGGAACTTGTTAATATCTGGGCTTCCTAACTCAAGGTACAGAGGCATGGATGGCCTAGGAGCTATTTTTCAGCTTGAATCAAATGGTTCTCAGCCCCTATGGAGAGGCTATAGGCTGCAAGTAATGTAGTGCCCCCATTGACTGAATCATTAGAGAAATATCAGAATTTAAATCCCTTAAAAAGTATAAGAAGGCACCTTCATCAATGGTCTTTACTATTGTTTGAATTCTATCCCATGTCTGCTAGAATCTGAGGTTAAATTCATTCAGTTGTTCATTTGGGGCTCTCTTGATTGTTGTTAGCTACTCCAACAAAGACAAGTTATCACCTTTTTCCCCAAACTTATTGTTAAGTGTCATGCTCAACTGGTTCCAGTTATGGATAGATCCTTCTACAAGACTCTGAACCATTGTGAAGCCTTCCCTTTGAGTGAAGAGGTGAGTAACTTGACTGCTATGTCCATTTCATGAATCTCATGGATTGTGTAGAAATTTGCAATATCTTGGACATGATCACTTGGGAAGTTTGGTTCTCTCCTAGTGAAATATGGGATACTCTTTAATGTTGCAATAGGAACTGGATTTTGTGCATTCAAGGCAAGTGGACTACTACTAGTGAAGTTAACATAAGGATTTGGATGATCCATTTTGATTGGCCTAAGCACTCCTCTTGATTGAATGAATGGTCTACTGGGAGGAGGTGTTGATAAAGATATTCTTGGTGGGGATATAGACCTCTAGACTCTTCTTCTTCCTCTCCCTTTTTCTGGGGATAAGTCTAAATAGACAAATAGTCCTTCTTCTCTGATTCTTGACCGTATTTGTATTCTTCTTATGAACTTACTTGGACTGATGAAACTAGTAGATTTGTTTCTTTTGGAGTAGTTTTAAAATGTACAATTTTAAAAGCTTCTTAAAATCAAAATCACAACAAGTGTACATCAATCCCTATTGTAATAAGATGGAGACTTCTTGTCCCATCAAACAGGCATGCAAAAATTGTTAGTGCAGAATCACAACACCCCCAACTGAGCTCTAAAAGATCTACTTTTCTAAGGTAGATTCATTTGGTGTGATTACATAACATGGAAATTTTCCTAAGGTGTGGGACCTTGCAAATTGGAAAATCTCTCCAGATTAAAGGTTAGTTCCTTATTCCTCTATTCAGGTGCATATGTGAGGATTTGTAGAGGATCTATTTCTCATATCTAGTCTAAACTTGCCAAGGGGACAAAGATAAAAGAATACAGGAAATGAGAAATAACTAAACTACCAGGTGATGCACTAAAGGAATGATGAACACTTAGTTTTCTTTCTATACATGAACCAATAAAATTCATACCATAAATAAGCACAAAGATAGCTAGATCATTAATGAGAGACCGGATAGAAGAAAAAGAAACAAGGAGGATCTAAAATCAATCACAAACATATTTTATTGCTCTATAGATTGATACATTTCATTACAGAATAGCTAAAATGTAGAAATGTGCTACAATTTTAATGGAAGGCCTGAACCCCACAAATCCTTTTCTAGAAGGAGAAGGGAGCCTATAAAACTAAGAATATCTAACACTTTACAATGAACCTTGCATCTGTATTTATAGATTCAACTTGAGACAAGAAAGAGAGAGAGAGAGAGAAGTGGGAAAATGTAGGTCAAGGCTCAACAACCACTATTAATGCATTTTCTAAAATATACCCCAAATCCATTTTACTGCATCGATCCTTGATTCAGCACCTTGAAGGAAGAGGAAATGATAGAAATAGATTGAATCCGATCTGGTTGTTGAGACTGATGATCCTGCATTGAAATCTCGAAGATATTTCTCCATTTTACCTCACCTAACTTCCCAAAAATTAAATTTTTAGACTCCCATGGCATAGAAGAGATCGAGATCTTTCCAACGGTGTCAGATTTGTAATATTTCGAGCCCTAGGTTGAAAGATATGCCCCTTTGAAGTTTGAATCGATTCCGTACAAATGGGTAGGAAAACAATTTGAAAAATGGGTCCCCCTTTTGGATTGGGACATGTGGCAGCCATATTGGAACAAAATTCATGCCATCGGTCCAATTCACCTTTTATCCTTTTCTACAAAAATGCAAAACTTAAAAATTCCCGCAGCCCCAAAGCTCCACATGGACACGTGGCTCCTTTTGGTTGGATGGGAAATGCACTCCCATTTTTACCTTTATGCCTTTTGGGTGAAAGGAAAATTTTCACCTTTTCCCGACTCCCGCCTTGGCTTTGACTCGGGTCTAAATGTTGACTTTTTCCCTAGGTAGAGTTGTGGGCCATTTTGTAACTTTTACTCCCTTTTGAGGTAAAGGGAAAAAATAAAATTTTCCCCAATGCCCCACTTTCCTCTAGGACATGTGTCACTCTGGCACTTGTTTGGAAACCTTTTCTCTATTTGACCCTTGAATCAGTGCCATTGAGACACTTGCAGCCTCCATTGTCTTGTTTGTGCATTGACTATTCAACTAACTTATGCCCCCTTGATAGAACACGTGGAGGCACCGCGCTTGTTTGCAAACCTAACCCAAAGTTTTCCTTTGGAGGAGTACCAAGTTGACACTTGTCGACCTCTGTTGATCGTGGACTTTTCAATAGTATTTCTTACTTTTAGACTTTGGGCTACGTGGTGAGCTTGCGCTCATTTGGTCTCCACCTTTGGGCCAACTCTTGGAAATGCGCCAAGATGACACTTGGCACTCTCCACTTATACTTCTATACTTATCTGATTTTGAGGCCCTTTTTTTCCACCTTTGACTCATTTTGACCATTTGACCTTGCCTCCATTCCACCCCGGGACACATGGCGATGCGATGCTTGTTTAAGCTTCTCTATTTGGATCCATCTTTGGAGAATCACTGCCTGGACACATGGCTTTCTCCACTTATCATCTATACTTAGTCAATTTTATACCTTTTCCTCTCTGCCCCTTGACCCTCTTGGACAATTTTCTATGTGGAGGGCCAGCGCAAGTTTGAGTTCCTCCCTCTAGATTCACTTTGATAGAAGCGTCGTTAGGACACGTGGTCTCTTCCGCTACCTCCTCCATACTTAGTTATTTTTAGGCCTTTCCCAAATTGTTTCGAGGCCGAGGGTGTCGAATCTATGTTGTTCTTCTTCTTCTTGCTTATGGCTCCTTTGTAGCATCTTCCCTAGTTATCCAACCTTGCTATTTGATGGTTTTTCCTACCTGTAACTTGGAGAATGGATTTAAAGCGCAAAGACTTGTCCCAGATTTGGTCCCTTCTGTATAAGATCCATTGTTCTTTCTTCATCTCCACCACTTCATTGCTGAATCTTTTTGCAACTAATTTGCAGGATTAAAATGATTTCTCTTGGGTCCTTTTATGTGGGTCGGATTTGATCCAATATTTAGCTTGGAGTGAAATATGGATAACAACACTTTCTTTCTTTAAAAAAACATTAAATTAATATTATTAATTTCCCCTTAGATCCCCTTTAAATAAAATAATAAAATCTCTCAATACCATTTAATAAATTTTAGTTAGTCTAAATCAAAATTTAGGCTCCCCTATATTTTGTTTTAATAAAATTCAACTCCAGCTCAATTAAACTTTCTCAAATTAATCCCAAGGGTATTGTGGTCTTTTGAATTAAATAATAAAGTTCTATTATAGCCAAAAAGGGTTGAGAGTTTTCATTAAATAAAAAAGTATCTAATAAGACACTTGGGTTAGAAAGTAATAACAACTCCTACACATACTAGAGTGGCCCCACTTAAATCCTACCCATGCATATTAAGTTTGAAATTTATCTCACCCACTTCCCACCTACTTTTGTAGGGATGAATCTCATCTATTGGATGGATTCATTTGGGGCCCTAGGATTTAGGGATTCAAATAACCCTAAACATGCTTCTAAAAATATCTTTTCTCTTTTTTTTTGACTTATTATTTCTTGTTTTGTAGATTTGTGGAGGGGGAGGTGGAAGCCATGAGAGGTAATCTCAAGCTCATGGAAGCATGCACATTCTTCCTTTCTTTTCTTGTTCTATTTATACCCTCGTCTAGGGTTGATATATATATATATATATATATAATCTATCTTACTTCTTTTTTTTGTGTTTTCCCAAATGGCATATGGGTATTTACCGTATTTTGAGGAATAGGTAAAAATGGTGTATGTATATAGTTGGGGAAAAAAAAAGGATATACATACATATATATATCTATCAATTTTTTACATATACATATACATATATATATATATATATATATATATGTATATATATATATATGTATGTGTGATGTATGTAAATTTCATTTTAAAAATGTGAAATTAAAATATGATTATATTATTATCCCAACAAATATATATATATATATATATATATATATATATATATTATAGATAATGAGTTAAAAGAATGTGAGTAAAGAGTTTACATATAGGCCTAAGAGAAATCAAGAATGCATGAGAAAGGTTTTAGAGTGACCAGGTTATATTGTTCGGTGGGAAAGTATTTGGGGTTGGAGGAGGGTCACCGACCCCACCCCCCATCCCATTTATTAATGGGGTGGGGATTGGGTTGGCGACCTTTCCCCAACCCTTACCCTATTACATAACACGGGGGTAGATTATATAGTTTTGAAAAAAATTTATATATTTATTTTATTTACAGTTAGTTAGTATTTATTTTAGAATTTTACACACATACACACACACACACACACAAACATATATATATATATATATATATTATAATACATAAATGTTAAATATATATAATTTAATAATATCAATATTATTATCAAGAAGTAATGTAATGGTATTTATATTATTAACTAAGCTTAATATTTCATCCATCATTACTCATTTTCTTTGATATTTATTAAAAATAATATTAATTTAGCTTAACAACACATTTATATAATCCACTAAATCTATGGCCTACTTTGTGACTATATAGATTCCCTTGCTCAACTAAATTTTAAGGGATCAATATATTATTTGATAAGGTGAATAACAAACAAGAATTTAAGAACTTTCCCATCTACTCATATAAAGTTTAAACTTTCTTTCAACTAATACAAAAAGATAAACACATATATTTTGTCTTGGTATTATATGCCTTTCAAGTAATGTAATAGGAATTAATAATTTGTTCTATTACAACATACAAGTTTTCAAACATTCCCACAAGAACTTCCAATAAGATTTTCTAATAGATTTAAAACAAGCACAACACACCTATCTAAGACAATAACTCAACTAAAATGAGAACAAGGTTGTTTCCTTTTTAATCACATTTCAAATATTTCAATAACTTGTTACACTAAAATTGTTTCTCTTTCCAACAAGTAATGGAATGATTTTAAAACTTTTGTTTTCATTTACAATACCTACTAAGATTACATATGTTTGATAATGACACAACTAAAAACTTCACTCTAAATAAATACAAGTTTACAAGACTTCCATATATAATGGATACAACATGATAAATATAACAAGAGAGTCCATTATTCATTTCTCCAAATGCACAAGAAGCCTTCATCATCTAAACTCCACCTTCTTCAAGATCAAACACATAAACAAAATGGGGGAGTAGGAAACACTCTACATCCAACCATTACTCTATTGAGGAAGTCAATCTACTTCCTCATTATCCCTCAAGCCCCAAAAATGAGACAATATGGAATATTTTACAACCATGGCAAAAAATACAAGGCTTCCACATTTAATTTCAAACAACATTCACACAAGAAAATAACCAAAAACACTCATGTTTAAACACAATAACTTCCATAAAAATGGATATAAAATAAGACAATTAGAGAAAGTCATATGGGGATACCCTTGTTCCTCCCAAGGGTTTGGATTCCCACCTCAAAAACCTCCAAAACAAAATCAACCCCAAAATCTCTTATGTCTCCCTCACTCTTTTCCTCCCTCTCTCTTATGGCTCCCACAATGAACAAAATAAAACAATTAGAATAATGTGGGGAATCCAACCCACTCCCTCCTAAATACCCAAGAGAAACTCTTATGCTTCCCAAAAAATTTCATCCCCATTTCAATATCTCATACACATCCTAAGGACATTTTACTACCCAATAACATCAAGAAAGAAAACACATTTATTCAACACATAAATATACAAGGAAAGAAAAGAAAACAAGGGTGCAAGACCCTACCTTTCCATAATAAGAATCCACTTCAAAATCATGTCCCAAAATCCTCAAAGCTTAAGAAATTCCAAGAAATATTCAACTCCAACAATCACTCCAAAAAGAAAGAATTCCAAAATGAGAGAGCCCAAAACCAAGAAAGTAATCCTCAACACTTCACAAAAATTCCAATAAATAGAAAAGAGGGAGAGGGAGATGATGTGGCTCCATGTAGGATGCCACATCATTTCTTCTCCATCCCACATCAACAAAGTCAAACCCATACCCCAAAGCATAATAAATTTGTGGTTGGGAAAAGACCACCCTCTTACATAGTCAGCCCAACCCACACCCCTTAAGGAAAAAATTAAATTACCCATGTAAGAAAAGTGAAATCAATTGCCCTTTTCCTTCATTAAAACACAAAATAGGACCTAAAATAAGTCCCTCACATCATAGGATAGGTGAATTGGTGACTTTAAAAGGTGTGGGAAAAGATTAGCTTGTCCTAAATGTATCCAAAATAGTCTATGTTGGTGCTCAAAATAGTCTCACCCCATTTTGTCGTTAAAAAACTATCAAGTTACGATCTCTGTCACACTTTATCTTCCCATATTGTGCCTGAAAGGTCTCCACCTTCCTTTTATTGCTGTAATCAGTCCTTTCCTAGATCGAGGATCACGTATAGATCAAAAAAAAATTCCTCGTTTCTTTTTCATATGAAAAGGTTTGTATTTGGGTGTAAAAACTGGGTTGTCCCATTCTTTCCATTTTCCATAGTTGGGACTTTTTGTCCTTGTCATTTTTTCCCTAAATACTTGAAGAAAAATGAATGGATGTAGCTCGGAGGAATATATTTGAGCCTTGTAACATTTTTAATTTTCGTCCTTGGAGAAAATTTCATCTCCGGGATCAAACAGTTGTCTTCCTACATTTTAAATGTTTGACGAGTGTTTCTCCCTGGTCAAATTTAATTTTTGCATCAACAGGAAATGTGGCCTCTTTTGGTTGGACATGGCTCAGTGGGGCACTCTAAAATTTTATGGATCACCTCGACCCAAAACCTACCTATGTGGAAGAATGATGCTCATTTGAAGATTTAATTTTTGGTTTGGCCTTGGAGTTGCCGAGAGGACACTTGGAGGCCTCCGCTCACTTTGCATTTTGCTTGGACTTTTCAATGGCCAAAGGGGATTGCCTTGGACACTAGCACATGGCACCTTCCACTGAGCTTTAAGGCTTTAAACAATTTTTTCTTGGCCAAGACATGTGGTGAGCCCACACTCATTCAAGGTCTCAACTTTTGGGCAACATCTCAAGATGCGCCATTGTGATGCGTAGTAGTTTGAAAAGTCAAAGGGGTAGGGAAGCAGACCATCCGAGGCAACTAGGATTTTTTTCTTGTCATCAAAAGGATTAAAACATTTAAATGGCCTGCAGCACAGCCCGAGAGAATAGTCAAAAAAATTCCCCGGTCAACGGTGAAGGTGCAGACTTTCAGGGGAAATTTGGAAAATTTTCCTTTTGTGGAGAAAGGAGTTAAAAGTGTAAATGAAGCGTGGTTTCAGCTGGGACCCACATTATAAACTAAAAGTGGAAGGGTGAAGCTGTGGGGAAACTTGGAAAATTTTCCCTTTTCCAAAAAAGTGGTGAAATAGTAGAATTTGGCCATGGTTCCTTTGGGACCCACCTTAGGGCACGTGTCAGGCTCATTTCTCAAGGTGGAGGTGTGGAGAAAAATGTGAAAATTTACATTTTTCCAAAAATTGTAAAAGGAAAAAGGAACCCGCAGCCCTTTTAAAGTGGATCTCCCATGTGGATGATCCAAATTAAAAATAGAAATCAATGGCAGTTGTGCATCTGTATCTGATTTTTTTGCCATTTTCACTCCAGAGCTATGGGGATGCATATTCTTATGGTTTTTTAATCATTTCTTGGATTCTCCTACATGCCAAATGAAGAGGAACATTAATTTGGAGGCCTGGTTTTGTGGGGAATGTCTGTAAACGTCTCTCACCATTAAATATGCAATCTAACTATTTGATTCGACCCGATTTTTCTTTCCTTGCATGCGTGAAAATATTTTTGATATCTTAGTTTGGTGAGAAAAATCTGGGGACGTCTTTTACCATTAAGATGAAATTTGATCCCTGGGCTTAATATGATCTTCCATTTTTCTCCCCAAGAATGCAAAGAACCAAATTGGATAGATTAGGGGTGGAAGTGGTTGGGAGTAAAGGGAAAAGTTATCTACTAGAAGGAGTTTAATGTGGGAGATGTTTGAAGAAATCTACCCCCGAGCACTTGACAACTTTTTACAGATCTGATTATGGGAATCGTGATCGAGATCATGGCGAGCACTAGTACACTCAATGTTTGGATTTTTGGGGGAAAAGGCTTTGTTGTAAAATGTTATAAATAGGCATGATTTTTCCATGAAAAGGGTTGGAGTTTGGAATGTTGGAGTGTTAGAGGTCAGAACTGATTTTCTAAGAGAAAATATTGATAGAGCCCATCTTTCTAAGGGACTGTCTGAGAAACCTCTTTATCTCTTTTGTGTTAAACTTGATTGTGTCAAGGTGGTTGCGAGTGTAAAGCCATTGAAAAACTCTGAGATTGTTGTAGAAAATTTCCCCTGCTAATAAGTCTAATCAAATTTGAGTTATTATGTGTTGACTCTGAGAAATTAGTGTCTACTTTATTTTAGAATGTCTGTAAATAGTTTTATTCATTCCCATTGTAATCTTATACTGAAAATTTTGTGAAATCACACAGGATCTCGTCCCTGTGATAGTTAAATGGTATTTTAAATTTCATTTCAAGAAGAGCCTTCATCTTGGATGAGATAAACAAATTTAAAATCAATTCACTGTCATTTGTTGATAAATATTGTCTGTAAGTCTTGGGTGTACCTTAGGCATGGTTAATAAGAAACTATAGTGTTTAATTGAGTCTTCTAATTTGAGCCTTCATATTGGAGTCTTGAAGATTATGTGAAAATGTGAAGCACACCTTAAAGTTGAAGGAATGTCTTAACTGCTTGAAGCTTTCTATTGTGAATTGCTCATTATTGTAAAGTCCCTCCAAAGGTCTAGTATAATCAACTTTATCCTGCTTCACCTCCAACCAAAAATTTAGTTAAAAATAACCAATCATACCCATACTACCCATGTTTTTCATGTGTGTATACAAATGCATAATTTTTACTACCAAAACATGTAGAAACAATCAGGTTTTCATTGTCTTTAGTGGCCTGAACCTTTCTTAGAAAATATCACCATTATCTAGAGTGACAACTCATCAAAGTTAGGTTTTGTTGCATTGATCATATTTTCTTCAAGGTCTTCTTAAAAAATTTCATAAGGAAGGACATCTCCATCTCCTCCACAAACAACAGGATACAAAAAGGGTCCTCTCACCCTGGTTGAAAGGCACAACCATAAATTAGTGAGGATAGTCAAATCCTCTTGAGGGTGTTACCCACTTCCCCACATCTGAGTGACAAAGAAAAAGCTACATTTCATCCCTGGCTACAAAATGACACACTACATGCTCTGCTTGTCTCTAAGCTTCTGCCAAAACCTATGATTCTACTCATCTTCTGAGGGAGAATCAATTTTGGTACCAACACCTTATAGGCATCATTTGGGGACATAGTGGTTACATAGTTCATATTCAAACCCTCGTAAAACACTTCTTAAATGCTCTAAGTGCTAATACATTTTTCAAACATCATCTTATGTTCGGGCCTGTAAGAAGTATTTCCAAGTTACAAATGTTGTCTAATTCTTTTAGTTTCTACACCGAGTGCACATGCTTTCATTGATAAATTTGGGTAAAGAAAATTCAGATCACTCCATTTCTAGTTTCTAGTATTGACAAACATTTGACGGATCATATTTTAGTGCATTTTCACAACTAAGGTGGAAATCCTTAGTGGCGACTCCCTGTTGATCTGATTCTTGATAAGTACCAGTTTCTCAACGTCTTTCAAGTGATACTTGTTACTAATCTTTGCAAAACTGGAAGGAAGAAGATATTTCTTTGCTAGAGATCCTGCTAGGACATTATTTCCATAGCTAGGAAAAACAAAGTTAGAAGGAAGAATATCCTCGAGAGTTGTTGGATATCAATAGACATGAAAAGGGATCTCCATTGATGAAAGTGATCGGCCTATCATTAAAGACTGCCATTCAAGTTCTTTTGAATCATGTAGCCTCTTTATGGAACTGAATTCTCCAACTGGAGAGGGGCCTTAATTTGAATTTGAAAATTTTTCTTCTCATCCTACCCATATCTTTTTAGAAGTTGATAGGGTTTTCCAAGAAACAAGGTGTTTAGGGGATATCCATTTTGAAAGTTATACTCCTGTGTTTCAAAGACCCTCTACCCCTTATCAATTTTTCTCCCCTCCAGGTCACCTCCTTAGAACAACATGGCCCTTCCCCACCCTGGACCTCCATTTGTTGTAAACACCTTTGGTCCTATAAATTTTACAGGGATGGCTAGTTATCCAAATGCACTTCCCAAGATGTAAGAAATATATTACCAAAGTTCCAAGGAAACAACTCTATAAATGGTGACAAACATTTAAATCTTTTTATCAATATGATGGAATACTTTGAGATTGAACACGAAGATGTATATATAAATTTTTTATCCATACTTTGGAAGAGGATGCAAGGGATAAACAATGCATTTAGATTTTAGTATGGTGATAGAATTTAGACCCTAGGTTTCTTCTATCATAATTTGAAAACATCAAAAGAATACTAATAAGTCAATACATGATTTCAACACAAGGTTTAACAATACCTTGAGAATATTTATTGTTATCTTAAGGCCATGTGATGAATCATGTTTGATCAAATATTCAGATGCATTTGATAAAAAATATGCTTACTACTTGAGGGACAAAAACCCTACTAATTTGAGGAAGCCTTCACCATAGGTCTGCAAATAGAGAACAACATCAACGCAATTGGAAAACCTCCAAAAAGGGAGGGTGTAAAACTAATTAACCTGGAAAATCCTCAAACAAGTAAGTCTGCTGATTTGGACGAAGTTGTGAAAAATTTGGCATGGGTTGTAGAGAAATATCATACAAATTGCCCCGTTCAAAAGGTCAATACAAGAAACAAGGCCAAGACAAGTTTAAAAATCATCATATAAATGATTAGAGATCTGATGAAAGAGGAAATGGACCTATTGGATTTGGAAATAAACAAGCCCAGGCAAGGAAAATAGAATGGTTCGTGATCCTTTTTTGCTATCGAGTTGTTGTGGAGGAGACATATGCCATTGAGTGGTGTGACAGATGTTTCATTCCCCATGCTCCATGTGAGGAAGATCAAGAAGAAGAAGAAGAAGCTGATGATGATAATGATGATGATGTTTGCATGATGGGTTGCTCCATGAGCTCACAACAAGGGGCTACTTCAAATGAGGTAATAAGTGCTAGAATTGCTGCTGATTTTTGGGATTGCATCCATCGAGTACCTATTATTCCTCCCTCTCATACTTTAGAAGTAGATATTGTACAAGATTTTGAATTTCTCAATAATGAATTGAATAATTAAGAGCTTTAATGATAAAGAAGTATGATGGAGGAATCCCATCTGAGGAGGACATAGGTAGTTGTTGATGAACGTTGTTGTTGCCCAAGAAAAGGAGTAATACACAAGAAGTAGTGTTGTCAAAGGGACATGGCCTTAGGCCAAGCCAAAAACTCCATTGGTTTCAAATATTCCTAAAGAGGCTCCTAAGAAAGATGCATCTTCCAAGGGCCTTGCTGCCCCAAACAAAACTCATACCCCTCCTCATGCCTAAGCTGTCAAAAATCCTATGCCATCTAATGACTATATCAACCTTCCATCCAATGTTGCCATGCAAAGATTTGTCCCTTATGATATTGATCAAGTCTTGAGTTAGATCAAGATCTTAGTTCTAATTGTTGAATTACTTAGGATTCATGAGCACAAAAAAAGGGATCTTGAGTATTTGGGGCTGAAAGAAGAGAAGAGTGCCCTAGGTAGAAATATAAACATTGTGGAGACTCCAACACTCATTAAAGAATTAGAGACACCAACAGTGTTGGAGGAACTAGGTGAACCACCTGAGGTTTATTTTGGTACATCCTTGGTGGAGTCTCAACTAAATGTGGATCCATTCTTCACCACTCTGATCATTAAGGAAGATTGCTACACAATTGTATGTTTGACTCAGGGGCATCATGCAATGCCATGCCTCTAGAGGTCATGAATGAGCTGGATATCAAAGTAATAGCTGTATATGGGAAGTGTACTGCTATGGACTCCAAAGAATTTCCAGTGGTGGGATGTGTGAAAGGTCTAGTGGTGCAGCTTACATCTTACCCATGTAAAAATTTGATGCTTGATGTTGTTATTGTTGATTGCCCAGCCAAGTGGGGTATGTTGTTATCTAGAAAATGGGTTGCAAGTGTTGGTGGGAGTGTTCAAATGGACATGTCCTATGCTACCATCCCAATTGAGGGCAACCTTGTTAGGTTGTATGGAGAGAAGAAGATGTTGCACCTTATTGAAGATCCCAACAATGCATCTTATGAAGTATTGTACACAAGTGTTGATGCTGATAACTTTGTAGGATTTGTTGATGGAAAAGAGCACAAGATTGAAGAATGCAAGTGTCTTGAGTAGGAAGGCTCTCCTTGGACTTTATTATTTGATGGAGCTTTCTCCAAGTTTGGAAATGGTGTTGGTGTTGTTCTGATCTCTCCAGGCCAATAAGAGTTTGTCTTTTCTTTCAAACTCAACTTTGAGTGCACTAACAACATTTCTGAGTATGAGGCATTGTTGTTAGGTCTAAGGATTGCTTGGAAATTTGGTGTTAAAGACATCATTGTCAAAGGAGATTCATAATTAATTGTAAAGCAAGTTCGAAAGCTTTATGCCACAAAAAATAGTGAATGAAACAATACAAGCATGTTGCTTGGGATCTCATTGAGATGTTTGATTCATTCAATATTGTGCATCATGATAGGAGGTTCAATGATTTGGTAGACAAACTTGTAGTATTGGAATCTTGGTTTGATAATTGTGCAATGTCCCCATATTGTGAATATGATGTTGAGGTGTTGAGTAGGCCATCTATCCCTGACAACATTAAACATTGGCAAGTTTTGATGATGATATCAGGTCAGAAGATTTATGTAGAACAAAGGGGAGTTTTTAGATCAAAATATTGATTAGGAGCCAATGGTGTGCATAGTAGAGGGTAAAGAAAACTTTTTTGGAAAATGAATCATTAAAATAAAGACTAATTCCATTCCTAGAGGGTTGTTTTATCTTGAATCTAACTCTCCCACCCCTTAACAAGATTAAGATATTTAACCTAGTTTTTCCCCAAAATTAATGCACTTGAAATATTTTGAAACATTCCCATTAGATAGGAAATTTTCTCACCTTTCAAGTGATATAAAGAAGTCCTCCTAACTCCCTGTATTTCAAAAGTTATGGGTCACTAGACCTTGAGAGGAAAATTTTCCCATAGACGGCCGGTGGGCCTATAGGAGAAAATTTTCCCCAGGGGTGGGTCTACGGGCTGTAGGAGAAATTTTTCCCAGAGGAGGAGGAGGAGTCGAGGTTGGTGAGGTGGGGAGGAAATCTCTAACTGACGTAGGTCGGGAGAGCGAGGAAGAAGTTTTGAAAATTTCCTGCATGTGGAGAAAAATCCACCTTTGCACCCATGCGCCCGCCAAGCTTGCAAGTCCGCAAGATCGCAAGGGACACGTGGTGCCTCCTAAGCCAACATGGAGAAAGTAGGAGGAGGGGATAAAATAAATTTATTATAGGGTAAAAAGTGTAAAATTCAGCCGTGCCTCCGCCGATGCGAGAAGATGCCACGTGTTAGCACTCCATTGGATACGGGTTGGCGGGCTAGCGAGGATATTTCACAAAATTTTCCCAAAAGTTTTCTGAAGTGTTAAGGCTAAAAATATCCACTCCTCCTCTGATGCCTCGTGAAGCCATGTGGCAGCACCTGATTCGCTGCAAGCCGGTGGGGTTGCGGGGAAAACTTACAAATTTTTCAAAATTTATTTTTGAAAGTGTGAAAGGTTAAAATCGATCTGAGCATCTGCTAAAGCACATAATGAAGCCACGTGTCAATCAAGGATTGGTGCAACGGGTGGCGGGGCCATGGAAGAAAAATTTACAAATAATTTATTTTTTTTGGACTTAAATTAATTTTAGACAAAATGAATGCTTGCGGGTCAGTGGAGCAGCAAGAAAATTCATGATTTTGCACTTTTTTGGCAAAGAGGAAAAACATAAATTTTTAGCCTGCGGGACCCCAAGAATATTTTATTCATTTAAATTTGATAGTTAGATTATTTTTGAAGCCAAACGAAGTAAAAATTTAGAAGGCCATAAATTTTGATAGGGAACTCAGTTTTTGGCAAACGAGGACTTTTTGGAAAGATCTCAAATTTCTCTTTGCTCAAGAAGCATAAAATTTTAATTTTGATAAAGTTTGAAAGGTCAATTTTCGAAGAAAAAGGTTCTACAGTGCTAAAATGTGAACTGGTATTTTTAACTTATAAACTTTTGTTGAATTTCAACATTCTTTCTTTCTCAACATGTCAAATAGAAATGGAGGATTGCACTTGGAGGAATTTAAGTTGGATTGTGAGAGTTACTTTTTTTATTGATTTGCAATTCCAAATTATCGCTTTTTTATTCAAGAAGATGTTAGCAAATTTTCCTTTGCCCAATTTGAAAGATTCTATAATAATTTCTTAAGTGTTAAGGTCTAATTGAGATTGTTTTGATCATACTAGGTTCAATTTGTCATTATCTAATTAATATTTTGTAGTTTTGAAAACTATAGTTTGAAAGAGTCATCCATTTATCATTATTTAATTAATTTTTTGTATTTTAAAAACAAGTTTAATGAGAGATCAAATTGAAAAGATATATTTTCCATTTATCATCTTATAAGTATTAGAATTCATTCCAGATCTAATCTAACACATTACATTGATTTAATAAAAGTATTAAAATACCAAATTATGATTCTAATTTCTAAAACTTTCATTTCTAAAGAACAGAGCATTATGACATTTCTCCATACATATTCACCTTTTTCATCTTTCCAATCAAAATTTCAAAATACATTCATCAATCCGATTTCAATACTTAATAATGTCATTTGAGAAAAGTAATACAATGTTTTATTGATTCAAAAAAAGATAACTTTACAACTTATTTCATTCCTCAATTTTAATATACAGGATACAATTTCTTTCTCATTCTTTCAAAATAAAAAACAAAGTATATCTCTTTCACATATCAAATTAAAACTTTCATAGCCAATACAAAACATCTTTCCATCACAAATAATATACAAGGTCATCGATTCAAGTGGGAAAAAGTTTACAATAAGAAATAATCTCATCAGGGATTGTCAAACATGTCTTTTTCCCTTGCTCCAATACAACAACATGAAGATCCTCCATTTTCTAGTTTGATCACAACAAAGGTAGGGGAAAGGCAACACTCTCCACCCAACAAGGATATAAAATGAATAAGAGAATCCATCCTCACGTCACGAACCCCAAACCATAGTGCAATACGAGCCCCATGGAAACCATAGTTCAATAAGAAATGTGTTTCATTTAAAACTCATTAAAACAAAAATAAGTTAAAAGACAAACACACATGCGATTTCACATTTAAAACATGTTTCTTATGCCTCCCAAAAAAAATGGGTATCACCACTTGAGAACAACGCCATATATATATATATATATATATATATATATATATATATATATATATATATAATTTCAAATCCCTTACATACCCTTATGCCTCCCTAAGTACCCCTTATTCCTCACATTTCCTTATGCCTCCCCAACCTCTTATGGCACCCCATAACGAGTAAATAAATGCAGACCTATTTCTTTGTAAGGTGGAACCCAAATCCCAACTCCCTCCACACTTATACCTCCCCAAAACACTTATGCCTCCCACGAAATACCCCATAGTATTCTCCTACACCATCCATAGGCCATCTACCCAAACAACCCACACACATGCCAAGACATTCACAATAATAACATTTACACAAATAAAAGAAGAGCATTTCAAGAGCCAAGCTCTTACCTCTCCGTAATGGATTTTGTTCCAAGTTCTAAACAACAAGCTTTCCAATGCAAAACAACCCAAGATCAATGAAACATAGGCCTATAAAAATTCTGCAAACTTTCTCCAAAAGCAAGAGCTCCAAACAGCAAAATAATTCACCCCAAATGAAGTATGCAAAAGTGAAACACCCCAAAAACAAGCTAAGGAATTCAATATATAGAGAGGGAAGAGAAGAGGATGAGGTGGATCCAAGTGGGATGCCACATCACACATCCTCAACTCCAACTCATAAGTCAACTTCAATCTCCAAGGCACAATAAATAGGTGGGTGAATAATATGACAACTTACTTACACACTCCAAAACAAGCCCACACCCCATAAGGACTGAAATTAAAAATATGTAAGAAAGTGCAATTAAAACATTCAGCTTGACTTACAAAAATGCACAAAGAAGGTCTAAATTTAACCCTCCAACCATAGGCAAGGTTGGTAAATAAATTTAAGAGGTATGGGACAAGTTTAACTTGTCCCACAAGCCTCCAAAATCAGCTTCCAAGGACAAATTCGAATTTCTAAGAAGGTGGAGTGTTTCATACTCTAAAATCAACTTACATATCCCTTACACATTTCTTACAACACTTTAATTCAAGGCCAACAACTCTATTAATTACTTTCTTATGACATATTTTAATTAATTAACTTAACAACAAGATTACTCACAATATTACACACCATTTAATAAATAATGAAAGGGGTCAAAGCACCACAAAATAAACACATGCAAACATTAACAAAGGAACCAAATAAAATAAAATACATAAAACCCCTTGGTCACATTTAAAGGTGATCCCCCTACCCCATGGGAATCCCTAACACAATCAAACACACACAAACAATACAGTTTCCATGGTGACCTTGTTGAATTCATCTAGAATTCCAAAGTGGTTGGTCTCCAATCCCCCGATGTTTGTTGTGATATTTTAAACCTACAAAATACAAATACCTCCTTCGGCCTCGTGGCCATATTAGAACATCCAAATGAATATAAATATAATTTTAAGATCATCGACATATATGTGAATCATAACAATCAAGCAAGATATCACTTACAATTTCATCCACAACTATCTCATCATCAATTTTAATTCAATTCTCATTTTCTAGGTCTACTCAAAATATCCAAATATCACAAGTCCAATCAACATCTATAATATAACCATGTCAAACAATATATCCACATCAATAACTAAAATGTCTCTAATAGTCATCATGCACCATATTTGAATCAAAGTCCATAATAAACCATGATCTAACATCTAACATCATACTAAATTAAACTATAACAATGTCCATAATATAGTCAGCAGTATCAGGATCAATATCACAAGGTGTCCAAGGGAAGCGAAACTACATATATGGTGTTGTCGTGTGTCTATGCGATTCCATGAATTATGTAAGTGTCTTATGCGTTGTTGAGTTTCTCTACTTGGAGTGCTTGTGGTGTTGTGTAGTGAGAAATGTAATTTCAAAAATATTATTCTCGTATTTTTACTATTGTATTTGTGTGTAAAATATGGGCATCGCATTTGGTATCAGAGCGAAAGGTTCATGCTCTCGAACCTTTGGGACATATTGGAGTATTGATGATTTTTCATGGTAGTGGTCACATAAATTTTTAGTGGAAATTTTTTCGTAATCTTGTGAAAATATTTTTAGTTGCCTAATAATGATTTTGATTACTTAAGGGAATTAATGATTAAAAAGTATGATGGAGGAATTCTTGTAGAAGAGGACATACAATTGTTAATGAATGCAATACTTGCCTAAGAAAAAGAATCTAATACAAGAAGAAAATTTGTCAAAGGGGAAGGGCCTCAGGCCAAACCAAAAATTCTAGCGCTTACCAATAACCCTAACCAAACCCCTAAAAAAGATGCATCTGGAAAAGGATTTTTCACCCAAAATAAAACTTGTCTTCCTCCCCATGCTCAGACTATGAAAAATCATGTGCCATCAAATGAATTTGTAAACCTTCCTCCTTATAATTCCTTACCCAAATATGTTCCTTATGACATAGCCCAAATGTTGAGTTAGATCAAGATTATTGTTCCTATTATTGAATTGCTTAGAATCCCTGAGCTTAAGAAGAGGGCATTTGAGTATTTGGGGCTTAAGGAAGAAAAGGTCACCAAGGGTAAAAATGTAAACAATGTAGAGGTTCCTCCTGCCATTGCAGAATTATAAAAACCAAAAGCATTAGAGGAATTGGGTGAACCACATGAGGTTTATTTGGGAAATTCTCTAGTTGAGTCTCAGCTGAATGTGGTTCCACTTTTTACAACTTCGATTATTAAGGATAGGCTATTACATAACTACATGTTTGATTCAGTAGCCTCATGTAATGTAATGCCTCTTGAGGTCATGAATTAGTTAAATATCAAAGTAACAATAACATATGGGAAGTTTACTTCCATGGAATCAAAAGAGGTGCTTGTAGTTGGATGTGTCAAGGGTTTAGTAGTGCAATTGGCAGCATATCCAAGCAAGTAATTAACCTTGAATGTGGTCATTGTGGATTGTCCTGCTAAATGGGGATGTTATTATCGTAAAGTGGGAAGATAGTGTGGGTGGAAGTTTAAAAATGGTCATGTATTATGCAACCATACCAATTGAGGAAAGCCTTGTGAAGTTATATGGTAAAATGAAAATGTTATATCTCATTGAGGACCCCAAAAATGCTTCTTATGAAGTATTGCACAGAGACATTGATGTTGATAACTCTATGAGCTATGTTTTTTTCAAGGAGTATGAAATTGATAAATGTAGATATCCCTGAGTAGGTTGATTTTCTTGGCACTTTTATCTTTGATGCAACCTCAAGAGATGTTGAAAAACTTGACCTAGGAATATAGGATAAGCCTAAAAAATGTGGTCAGATAATAACTTGGATGGAAAAGAGAAACAATAATAGGACCAATTGTTAAAGACGTATCGAAGCTGCTTAGCATGGTCATATAAAAAATCGAAGGCACTTGAAAATTTTCCTTGATTGTTTTCTCAGAATCAAGGCATGTATCATTGTATAGTGTATAGTCTTCGGTTTTTGTTCTGTTCTCATGTTTTTATTTCTTGGTTTTTCCTGGTCCCTGGTGACCAGTTTTTGTTGTTTTCTCTATTCGTCTTGGGGTTTGGTTATTATCTTTCTACACTACAAGCTTTCTCTTTACTCCATTGCGCAATGGATTTTTGGCACATAGTCTGGTTTGTTGTTCTTGCAAAACTCGTAGGGAGTGCCCATCTCCAAGTAGAGCTGATGTTGGTGCTCAATTTAATCTCTTCAAGTTTTTTCAAAATATCTCGATCTGCATGGTTTGAGGTTTTCTATGTCTCCCTATATTAGTGCGTGAAAGATTTATATTTACTAAGGTGGTATTGTAAATCCTTCTTTATGGTTGTGGGTTGTTGTCGAGCCATGAATTATTTACAAATTCTTTGTCCTTAAAGAAAAATTCAATTCTGAGTGCAAATGGTGAATTTCCCCTGCATCTTACTATTTGATGGGTGTTTTCCCTATCTAAATTTGTCCCAACATCTGTGAAAATGTGGTCCTTTTAGATTGGATGTGGCCTAGCGGGTCTTTTTTTTAAAACTTGTCACTTTCGTCACATTTGTAAAAAATACCAAATTGGCCCTACATCCTAGATAGTATCTAATTGGATATTCAACAAACATAAAGTGGCATGGAAAAAGTCTTACTTTGACCCTAGAGATGGAAACGTGGCCATTTTTCAAGACATAGGTGGAGAGGTAGATCAACGGAACATTTTGAAGTTTTTTTCATTTTTGTGAAAAAGGAGCAAAGTTAGAAACTAATCCACAACCCCCAGAGACAGATTAATGTCACATGTTTGAGTCAGCATTTGAAAATTCAAAGTGGGTCGGCGGAGTTGGCGAGAGAACTTTGGAGTTTTTAAGCTCTCTTTTCAAATGAAGTAAAGGTATAAAATTTATCTGCGACTCCGATGGGTCCCATATCAAAATTTGGAAGCAGAGAGGTGGGTCACCGGAGCATTTTGAAGTTTTTTGGCCTACTTCAACTAAAATATTTTCCATAAGGAGGGTCTGTGCTCATTTGAGGATATCCCTCTAGGTCCTACCTTTACAGTTGTGCGAACGAGACACGTGTAGGCTTCTATAGGCTCCTCTCTATACTTAAACTTCTCAAGAAAGTTTCTAAGGCATGGGATAGGTGGAGTGGCCGCACATGTTTGGGGATCTTCCCCTTAACTTTAATTTTGGAAGAGTGCAAGGGACACGTGGAGGTTTCTGCTAGATCTTCCCATGCTTAGAATTTTCAATGGCCGAGGAAAATTTCTCGAACCCTAGGCACGTGGCACCTTGCTCTAGTTATTAAATTTTTTAACAACTTTTTGGGTGAGACATGTGGTGAGCCTACGCTTGCTTAGGGTCTCCGCTTTTTGGCACCATATAAAACATGCATTGAAGAGACACGTGGAGGCTTCCACTGGCTCCTCTCTATACTAATAATTTTTCAAAGGCCAAGGAAATTTTCTTGGGCCTAGGGCACGTGGAGATCCCTGTGCTCATTTGAGGTCCCACCTTTAAACTTCATCTTTGAAGTTGCACCAAATAGACACGTGGAATCTTCCAATAGGCCTTCCCATACTCTAAATTTTCAGCAATCGGTGCACCTCTCTATAATTCTGAAACATGTGGAGGGCCCACGCTCATTTGGGAACCTACCACTAGACTTCACCTTTGCATATGCACCAAGGAAACACATGGAGGCTTCCGCTGGCTCCTTTTACACTTGGCCGACTCAGACTCACAGTCTAGGTATGTGGGATAATCCATGTGCAGAAAATCATTTCTAAGAGGCATGAATGTAGGCATCCATGCAAGCGCACTTATTTCTCAAGGTGTATTCTTGAGGGTGAAAAGGATTGCTTGTCAGATCCGGCATATGGAGCCACCTGAAAATGATCAAAAAGGGGATTTCTTGCACGAAAGAATAAAAGAATGATTAGAAGGACTGTGAAAATTTTATGGCATGGTATCCCAGTCATGGTTGAGGGTCTGAGAAATGTGGTTAGTTCATGATTTATCCAACTGGCAGCTTTTGAGTGTAAATCTTTTAAACATCACTTTTTGAGACAAATTGGTAAGAAGTAAAGGATTCCTCGAATATTCTCCTTTATTGGGGGAAATTTGGGATGAGTGAGAGACTAAATTGTATAAATTCAATGAGGATACTCTTGCAAATGGTTGGGGGTTAATTTCTACGTGAAAATTTAAGAAAACCCATCTTCCTGAGAGACCATTTGAGAAACCTGTTAATCTCTTGCATTTTATATTTGATCACGTCAAGATGGTTGTAAGTGTACAACCATTGACAAGCTCGAGACAGGTTTAAGAAAGTTTTCCCTCTTGATAAATCTAATAGATCATGAATTAATCTATGTTGATCTTGGGCAAAATTGTGTTTGGTTTTATTTCATAATGTCTTTCAAATAGTGTTTATTGTTCCTATTGCAACATTATATTAAAATATCTCTCGAATCATACAGATCTTGTCCCTACGATAGTTTAGTAGCATTTGCAATTTCACTATGAGAATATCCTTCATCTTGTAATGAAATAAACAATTTAAAATCACTTTGTTGTCATTTTGTTGAAAAGATTGTCTATAATTCTATGAGTGTACCTTAGGCGTGATGAACCAAGGATTGTTGATGTTTAATTAAGTATCTAGATCGATCCTTCATGTTGAATTCTTAAAGATTGTGTTAAACCATACAGAAATCAGCCTCCATTGATGCACACCTTCCGGTTGAAGGAATATTTTGGCTATTCTCAAGCATTTTGTCTTTTAGTTTTCCAATTGTTGTAAAGGTTCTCAAATATATAGTGAAATCAACTTCATCATGCTTAATTACCCACTAAAAATTTCAAATAACCATGAATCCTACCTAAAGTACCCTATTTGTCTTTGTGTATGAATAAATGAACAAATTCTACAGCCAAAATATACATAAGTAAATAGGTTTTAAGTGTATTTAGTAACCCGAATGATGTTAAAAATAATCTCCATTATTTATAAGTGACAACTTGTGAGGGCTAAATTGTGGTGCATTGATCATATTTTCTCAAGGTTCCCCGAAAATTGTCAAAGAAATATCTCTCATCATGTCCTTCACCAAAAAAGGTTACAAAATGGGTCCTCTCACCTCGGTTGAAAGGCACGACTTAAAGTAGTGAGGATAGATAAAATCCTTAATGAAGGTGTTATCCATTTCTCCAACGCCCGAGTGACAAGGAGTCAGCCATATCCCATCCCCGGCTACAAAATGACTTGTGATTTTTCTTTCTCTCGAGTATCTTGTTAAATTTGTGATGCTTGATTGACTTTCAAGGGAGAATGAATTTGGATACCAACAACTTCAAACAATTTAAATGTACCAAAAACGTTGTTTTGGTTTATTCTCATGGCTCACCATATCTAGATATGTGTTGTCATATATTTTGTTAGCTCCATGGGATTTTAGGTTGAGTTTTTTTCCCTGTAACTGAACCTTTTTTCTTCAAAAAAATTATGGGTTTCTATTACTACCCAGCTCTAATCTCATTTCATTTTTTATGGGATTTCCATTTGGTCAATACCTAGCTAGCCATATTTATGACTCATCTCATCAATTTTTCTCTAGCTAGTTGTGTGGATCGAGGGGCTAGCCATCTAAATCGGGTTGGGTTTTTTATGTTTGAACTATTTGTAATATATAGAAAACTCATTGAGGTTTCTTCTTCTTCTAGACAAATCTCACTATATTAGTTGTCTAGTTCTTTATTTTCAAAAATTCTTAGTCGATGGAAAAAGTCAAATTACACATAACTTCCTAGTAACGTCTCTAGGTATTTTATGGGAGATTTTACATAGAGTATGGACATCCACCAATGTGTAACAGAGGATGGGTATTATTCTTGCAAGTTCTTGTAGCTGCTACTATTGAGAGGAAATGTATGAAAAATGTGAAAACCTTGCTCTTGGCATGCGAACCATTCAACGGAATTCCCTGGAAGAGGAATGTCATCTTATAGAATGTGAGTAAACCCACCTAGTAGCACCACTTGTGCTACGAACACTAGTATATCCAAGAGTGGTATCCTTACCTCCATATTCTATAATTTTCATGATTTGGTTCTTCATTTGCATTATATTAGAAACATTAAACTGCTAAATAGTTTTACAATTGTATATGTAACAAAAATTAAATAATGTAAAGCAATAAAACCCCCACCAAGTGTGATTTTTGAAACTCGTATTACCATTTGAACATCAACTATGGTTGCCACCATAAGGTCATATGATGCAAATCAGGTGTCTTTATCAAGTGCTCATGTGCGCTGATATTGTGGAGATTTAGAGGATTTGTTAACTTAACACAACCTTTTTATTTTCTTGCAAAGTTGTAAAAACAACCATATTTAGAGACTTGCTAATCAACCTTTTAAACCTCATAAAAGAGAGGTCAAACGACGTATGTGTTCTGTGATATGAGGAGATTCACAACTACCTTTACATTTAAGTAAGTCAACTATTTGTAGTCTCTTCGCCGCTCCTCTAGAAGTCATGTTATCCATTTTTGCACACTTAAGAAGCTATTAAAACTAAAAAGTTGGATTTTGTTTTAACCCGTCGTTTGGACCCTTGACAATGAAATACTTTCCCGCCTTTGCAAACCACTAGAATATTTACTAGAAAATTTCTTGGGACCCTTAGTTGTGGTAAAAAAACTCATCTTGATATATTGGAAAATTCATTTTGTAGGACTTGGTCGCAGTTTGACTAGGTCAAAACTGTACCAAATATGATTTGGTGGCTCCTAAAAACGTATTACCATTTGAAAAATATTTTCAAGTTCTCAGCTCTATCGAATCTAGTGAATTATCCATATATGAGGGAAATTGTATTAATTTTCTTGTTGCGCATTCATGTATCGAACATTAGTTTTCGACGTGGTTTTTTGAGCGCTCGAGCTAACTTTTGATCTTTTGTAACTAGGCCAATTATGGTGATGGGCTTGGAAAATTGGCCACCAATCACAAACCGTTCGCCGATTCGACTTCCATCGGTTGTTTTGAATACTTGGTGTATATGAGGACACTATAAAATTAGTCGTGGTATGTTTTCTCGTAAGAAGACAATGTTTGAAAGTGGTTTCTTAGCATCTAAGCCTTAATTGAACATTTTTGTAACTAGCAAGAAAACATAAAAATAAAGTTTTAAGACCCTTCTCAGTTTTCCAAACCTTCGTGGAAACTTTTTGACACTTGTAAATAAATATTTGAAACTCTATCATGTTACTTTTTGTGTGAAATTGAACTTTTGACAAAATAGTGTTTCTCTCGGGATATTTCTTTCTTTGTCCTTCGTTAAAAAATGAAGTGAAGTGAAATGAAATAAATATATGTCTCTAATCCTCTCCTTTTGAATGTAAAGTATTACTAGTATGAAAATGAAAACAAAAACCTTAACTATGCTAGATCTAGGTGGATGCTATGTCATTGATTTATCGCTGATTTCATGCTCACATGGTTTTGCAGGATGCAAGAAAGACGACGAAAAGGCGTGGTGTAATTTGTTGTTTATTATTACAATTTATATATGTCATTATAGAATGTATACATGTATAATGTATTTCCATGTCACATAAACATTTATATCTTAAATTTGGTAATATGTATAAGATATTATTTTTAGGGATACCTTGGGAAATATGCATTTTATCATAGGCAAAATTTTAATTCATATTTAGGTATGGTAAAAGGTTGGATATATATATATATATATATATATATATATATGTTAAATGAAACTATAGAGGATATTTCAAGATTTGTAAAGTATGAAAAGGTTTATAATTGACGTTATGTAAAATGTTAGATGCTAGTGTTTAAGGGAAATGTTCCTCTAAACATGGGTGTTGTCTTGATCCTTAAGTTTTGTATTGTGAAAGCTAGATACGTATGCTAAATGAATTTTTATTTAAAATTTGGTAGTTCATTTCTTGTGTTCAATAGATGATTAATTAATTAGTGTGTTGTATTCTTACCTTGTAAATGTAATAAAGAGATTTAAACAAAACACTTAACCCGAGTATAAGATTTGTGGATAACTTGTCTTTATGTGTGATCCTTCTTACCATAGAATAATTTGAAACCGTGGAATGAAATTAAACTTTACACTTTATGGAACCTTCTAGTTTAATTAAATAAGATCCTAATTTTGAGTTATCGTCATAGTTAGTATGTTTAGCAACATTGTCGTAAACCCGATAGTTAGCAACATCATGGTCCAACTAACTTTGGTGTAAGTAGAACTAACACTTCCTTACGATCCGAGTGGACTACCTAGTCTTACGAAGATTTAAATGAATTCCTTGTGGGATCTAGATGAGACAAAGTGGAACTAGTGAAATGGTTTTACTATAACTTAAACTCTTGTTAATGATCTCTTTAGAAGCTCACAACAAAATATGTTACCTTGGCAAGTGAAAATATAGTCGTGTTGTATTTTACATAGGATTTATAGGGTAAATATGTTTTTACACCTAAATCTGATCTATAATGGGGCGTAGATCCCCGTGTGCAAATTGGAATTAAACCAAACCTCAGGTGCTTGATTAGTAAGTTAACTTGTGGTTCATATGTAGTTATAATGCTTCCAATCAGGTACTTCTTAAAGATGTTAGACAAGTACTTTCATAACTCTTTTTGTATAAATTGATGCTAATGAGATACTTAAGAAACAATGTACATGAGATGAGAAACAAGAGTATATGTGATAATGGATTAGGAAAAAAATTCACTTGAAGCCATTACGGTTGAGTTAAGCATTGACTTTTTTTTTTTAAGAATGGATACAAATTGTTCTTTGTGGGAATAAGAATTTGATCCAAAGAAAGAGTCCACTAAAAATAAAATAAAATAAAATTATGACGTTTAAATGCTTAATTGACTCAAACAAATTTTGGAACTAAAATAACCATAATACGAGTGCAAATGTGTTTCTAATGGAATGTGGTTTATAGGAAAGGGAAACTTGAACCTCCACCTCCTTTGAATCATATTATTTTCCCTTGAAAAATTCGGTTGGTCCCTGTCGACACTAAAATTTTCCTCTGTAATTTCTATTTCATTAATGTATGTATTAGGAATAGGATGTTGTTAAGTATAATTAGTAGTAGCATCCGATAGAAGATAACGGCGCTGCCAGTACGACACCGCCAATAATGTATAGTACGGAAATAGTCAAAAGTACAATAGGAATGTTGTGGTAAAAAGTAAATAGTTGTCGTAAGTGGTCCAGTAATGTTAAAATGTCAAAGTTGGGGTAAGAAGAGAAGTAGGGTCTACATGATTAGGAATTAGAAATATTATATTGGTAATAAGGACAAGGAGTGAGGTCATAAATATTTTGTATATTTTATTTGTAAAAAGTCTAAAAATGTGGAACCCATGTGAAATGATAAGGTTTATCTTATCTTAAAAGATAATCTTACATGTACAGATAAGAGTTAAGGTATGGAATATGATTCGTCAGAGTGGATTTCTTATCCTATCTTAGAGATAAGATGGATAAGCCTAGAAGTCTATAAATAAAGAGGCCACCCCCCTCATTTAACATAGAAGGAAGTAGTGAGAAATATTGTAGGAAGTGTGCAAAGGAAGCCATCAGTTTAAAGGTGTGTTGAAGAAGCCATTAAGAGGTGTAATTGTAAAGTTTCTCCCATAGTCTTGGTGAAAGGCAAGTGAAGTCAACAACACTTGAAGTACCTCATGGGTGAGATTGTAAAAATTTCATGTTAACATTATAATTTACTCGATATTTCAGATTTATCATCATTCCTTCTTATCATACTCTATGGTATTCTTGTGTTATGTTTGTTGTTGTGTTTCAGATTACATCCACCAAACTAAAGGCATGCATTAGTAAATAATCATAGCATGAGGAGTTCCGGTGAAGAATTATCATAGTGCCAAATTGGTGATGACATTTTGGTTCCGTTGGGACCATTCCTCGTTGGTGGATTTTTCTCGGAGAGATATTCCCACTTAGTCAAAAATCAATTGGAGGGTAACCTTATTTTTTTTTGTGCATAGTAGTTACCATGGTAAAGTCATTTTTACCGTGAATAGTAGTTACCATGGTAAAGTCATTTTTTTTGTGAATAGTATTTATCACAAGAAAGTCACTTTTTACGAGTGAATAGTATTTACTATGATAACTTCACTTTTATTGTGAATAGTGTTTACCACAAGAAAGTCGGTTTTTACATGATAGAAGTCAAGTTTTACCATAGTTATCGTGGTCATTTCTCTTTTACTGTAGAAAGGTGTAAAGTAACTTTCTATTACAGTGATTCCAATTCTTTGTGCACATAAGTCTTGTTGATTGTACTTGTGGGTTGGTATTTTATGGTGGTTACTTTTGAAAATGGGGAAGATTCCTATTTTTTCAGCCCAATCTAATGAAGATGCTTCCTCTTTCATTCAAGAGTTTAAACGATCTTGTATTTGTAATGGCCTTATAAGAAGGGAACAATGGACTAAATTTTTTCCTACCTTTTTGGATGGTTCAGCACTTAGGTGGTTTGAAACACTAGGTGAAAATGTGAAAAATTCATGGGATTTATTAACTAAAAGTTTTCTTGAAGAATTTGGTGAACAACAGAAATATGCAGATCTCATGATCGAGATCACAAAGCTATCCCAAGGAGAGAAGGAGAAGATAAGGGATTATCATGCTCGTGTTCTAGAGCTAAGGAGGAAGCTCGATGCCCCGATCCGGAAGGAAGGATTAGCAGATGGGTTGATGAATGCCGTGGATAATCTCCTATGTAAGCACTTCATTCTTGGGATGAAGCCAGAGATCAGACAATGAGTGAAGTATGATTGCCCAGCTACCATTGAACAAGCAAAGGAGATTGCAAGAAGGCAAAAAGAAAGCATGGAAGAGGAGCCCAAAGAAATTGTTGCTAAAGTAGAGCCTACACCAGCACCTTTGTTCCAGAATCCACAACCACTCCCGGTGAGCACAAATATTTATCCTAGTACATCTATTGAGTATGAAGATCTGCTAAAAAAGATGGGTCAGTTAACTATTAATCTTCTTCAAGGAAAAGAATTTAGTTCTCAGGGAGGAGATAGAGGTCCAAAAAGAAATATTTCTGAAGTTGTATGTTATGGTTGTTATAAAAAGGGTCATTATAAGTATAATTGTCCACATAGAGCTTCTACATCTGGTAAAGGAGATAATGATAAAGGAAAAGCACACTGTGAATTCTTTTGATGTAGTAGATAAGAGCAGAAATAATGAAGTAGATGTGTTTGTAAAAAAAAAAAGAAAAAAAAGATAATCAAGATGGAAATGATCCTAAGAAGATGAAAGGAGAAACTAGTAAGAAACATAGGAGAAGAAAGTTGGGTGTGCAGGATTTTCTGATTTCACAGGGGCAAGGACCATACTCCATCTTGGAAGATTTGTCCAAAAGGCCTGCAAATACTACATAGGGTCAACTCTTGGCTATGTATTTTGAGAAGATGCGGGAGTTGCGAAGTGGACTCAATTCTTGATGAAGGAAGGAGGTTGAGGTCCCTGTTTTGGAGGTAGAGGCGGATCCCTATGCTCCACAAGCTGAGGTATTATGTATTGGTATTTAAATTCATGATGTCTTAGTTGATGGAGGTGCTGCAGTTAATGTAATGATCGAGTCTGTAATGAATATGTTGGATTTAAAAAATGATCGCCCTTCAACACTTATGTTAAGTTCATTAAATAAAGGAAAAACTAAACCAAAAGGTGTAGTTTCAAATGTGGCAATATCTGTTATGGGTGTTATATGTGTGGTAGACTTTAGGTGATGAAAAATGGTACTGTTGCATACCCAATGCTGCTGGGAAGACCATGGCTAAGGAGAGTTCATGCAAGAAACTACTAGAATGAAGGTTTCATGACACTTGGATGTGGTAGAGAGAGGGTGAAGATAAACATGATCCCTCGACATCATAAGGTAGAACCTATGGATTCAAGTGATGAAACTAATGATTGGACATCCTCTGATTACTCTAGTACCAGTGAAGTGGACACTGAAGATGAAGAAAGTGAGGTTGATGTTTCATTCATGGATATCCTTCCAGTCACACCAACTCATGACCCCATAAAATTATCTGAAGAATAAGTTGATGATCATCTCCAACAAATAAAGATTGGTGATGTTGTGATGGAGAGTGAGAAGGAATCCTACCTCTAGCTCTTTCGAAGGTACATACACATATTCACTTTTTATTACAAGGAACTCCATCAAGTAAGTTGGGTAGAACATTCTATTGAGCTGGTAGATGGTGCTAAGCCCATAAAAAAATGCCATATAGAATGAATCCTAATTTTTCCAAGACTGTAAAAGAAGAAATAGATAAGTTGCTTGATGCAGGATTCATATTTGTTGTGGAGAATTTAGAATGGGTTTCTCCCATTGTGATCTCAATAAAAAAGAATGGGAAGCTACGCATTTGTGTTGATTATAGGAAGCTCAATAAGGCAACAAATAAGGATCATTACCCTCTTCCATTTTCAGATCGATATCGACGAAGTAGCTGGCCAGAGTGCTATAGTTTCTTTGATGGATATAGCGGCTACAACCAAGTTCGCATAGTAGAGAAAGATCAGTTGAAGACCATGTTCACCACTCCTTGGGGAATATTTTCTTATAGAGTTATGCCTTTTGGGTTGTGTAATGCTCCAGCAACATTCTAGCATTTGATGAATAGGGTGTTCGAACCCTACATTGGGACATTCATCAGAGTATTTCTGGATGATTTTTGCATCTATGGGAGCAAGTTGGACCACCTACACCAAATGGAGACAACATTTCAAAGGTTAGATGAAACACAAGCCTCACTAAACCCTACAAAGTGTGTCTTTGGATGTTCTAAAGGTGTTTTGTTAGGGCATGTTGTATCCAGAGATGGTATTGGTACTAATCCTGATAAAGTTTCAAAAATCAAAGAGTTACCATTTCCTATGAATAGAAGTAAGTTGAGATCATTTTTAGGCCATGTGGGGTACTATAGAAGGTTCATCAATAATTTCTCAAAGATTGCACAGCCACTAACCCAGTTCTTGAAGAAGGATGTTACTTATGAACTAGGAAATAAGGCACATGAAGCTTTTGGACAACTGAAGGAAGCCCTAGTGTCCTCACCTGTTTTAAAGAATCCAGATTGGAGTAAGCCATTCATTGTGTACACTGATGCCTCAGATGCAACACTAGGAAGTACTTTGAGCCAAAAGGATGAAAATGGGAATGAACATCCAATTTACTTTGGGAGCAGACAAATGAGCAGTGCTGAGGTAAATTATACTGTAACTAAAAAAGAGGCTCTGGCTATCATTTTTGTTGTAAAGAAGTTTAGGAATTACTTGCTAGGGAAAAAATTTCTAGTTATAACAGATCATCAGGCTCTAAAATATATTGTAAATAAGCCTAACCCATCAGGTAGGATAGCAAGATGGATAATTTTTCTATAAGAATTTGAATTTGATATTATAGATAGCCCAGGAAAGAAGCATGTCAATGCAGATGCACTCTCTCGAGCCTATGATGGTTTAGGATCATCTTGTGATGATGATGATTTCCGCGATGTAGCATTGTTATCCCTTGACACAATCCCTAGTGAATATAAAGATATTTGGAATTATCTGAATGAATTCAAGTTTCCTGATGGTGCCAATGTAAAGACTAAGAGAAAGATTACTCAAGCCAGTCATCCATATTCTATTATGCATGGAGTATTATTTCGAATAGGACTTGATGGACAATACAAGAGGGCAGTTGGACGTGATCAAGGGAAGGAGGCTGCTAGAATAATTCCACAATGGTACATGTGGAGGGCACTTCTCTGGACAACCGATAGCAAGAAGGATCTTGGATGCAAGTTATCACCGGCCCACTCTTTTAAAAGATTGTTATAATTATTGTAAGACGTGATATTTGTCAAACACATGGTAACCAGTAAGACTTCATTAGCTCCATTATGTCCTATTATTCCACTTGGTCCCTTTGAAAAGTGGGGAATAGACATTTTAGGTCCACTTCCAACTACCTCACTCTAAAATAAGTATATTGTAGTTGTCATAGATTATTTAACCAAGTGGGTTGAAGTTAGGCCATTGAAAACAACTTCCATGGATGAAGTGGCAAGGTTCATATATGAACGCATTGTCACCAGATTTGGTTGTCCATTAGAAATTGTAACAGATCAATGAAGCCACTTCATTAATGAGGTGGTAGAAGCCCTAGTCAATAAGTTTTCTATTAAGCACATGAAGGCAACAACATACAAGCCAAGCACAAATAGACAGGTGGAACGAACAAATTTTGTGTTGTGTTAAATTCTAGCAAAATATGTAGCCTTGTAGGTACATAAATGGGATAAAAGGATTCATGCGGCATTGTGGGCATATAGGGAAACATCAAAGTCAGCAACAGTTACTCCCCATTTCGGTTGGCTTATGGCATTGATCCAGCTTCTTCTTATTGAGTTTGATATTCCACGTTCGAGTAATGAAAAATGAAAGAATGGATGAAAGTGATTGAGAAAAGAAAGGTTGGTACATCTTCATTTGCTAGAGGAAATGAGGGAAATAGCTAAGGATACAAGCTATAAGAAGAAAATGAAGCAGAAGGAATACTTTGATCAAAAGATCCAAAGTGGTCTCCATTTCATGTGAATGACTTGGTTCTAGTATATTATTCCGGATACAAAAAAACAAGACAGAGAAAATTTATCCCAAAATGGATGGGGCCCTACAAAAATAAGTTTGTGCATGAAAATGGTACGTGACAGACCGGGAGGAATTTGATGGTACTCCCATTACGAAATGGGTCAACCATGACAAGTTGAAGATTTTCCAAGCACTAAAGAGTCTACTCGAGGACGGAGTAGAAGCTAGGAAGGGGGAAGATGTCGACACTAAAATTTTCCTCCGTAATTTCTATTTCATTAATGTATGTATTAGGAATAGGATGTTGTTAAGTATAATTAGTAGTAGCGTCGATAGAAGATAACGGCGCTGCCAGTACGATGCCGCCAATAATGTATAGTACGGAAATAGTCAAAAGTACAATAGGAATGTTGTGGTAAAAAGTAAATAGTTGTTGTAAGTGGTCCAGTAATGTTAAAATGTCAAAGTTGGGGTAAGAAGAGAAGTAGGGTCTACATGATTAGGAATTATAAATATTATATTGGTAATAAGGACAAGGAGTGAGGTCATAAATATTTTGTATATTTTATTTGTAAAAATTCTAAAAATGTGGAACCCATGTGAAATGATAAGGTTTATCTTATCTTAAAAGATAAGCTTACATGTACAGATAAGAGTTAAGGTATGGAATATGATTCGTCAGAGTGGATTTCTTATCCTATCTTAGAGATAAGATGGATAAGCCTAGAAGTCTATAAATAAAGAGGCCACCCCCCTCATTTAGCATAGAAGGAAGTAGTGAGAAATATTGTAGGAAGTGTGCAAAGGAAGCCATCAGTTTAAAGGTGTGTTGAAGAAGCCATTAAGAGGTGTAATTGTAAAGTTTCTCCCATAGTCTTGGTGAAAGGAAAGTGAAGTCAATAACACTTGAAGTACCTCATGGGTGAGATTGTAACAATTTCATGTTAATATTATAATTTACTCTGATATTTCAGATTTATCATCATTCCTTCTTATCATAGTCTATGGTATTCTTGTGTTATGTTTGTTGTTGTGTTTCCAGATTACATCCACCAAACTAAAGGCTGTGCATTAGTAAATAATCATAGCATGAGGAGTTCCCGGTGAAGAATTATCATAGTGCCGGATTGGTGATGACAGTCCCCTTGTATAATGAGGGTAAAATTAAATATCAACTAAACATATTTTAAGAAATAAACGTTTAACATACGCACAAGAGAAATAGGAACTTTGTATGAAATTTTAAATATGTAAAATAATTATGTAAGTTATGGAGATTGTCATTAGGGATAAAGGGAAGACTTAAATGGTCAAACTATAAGTTGAATGTGAAATGAATTTAAGAATCTATAGGTGGAAAAAGGAGAAAATTATCCTTGGATAATAATTTTCTTGAAATATTAATCATAACTAATATGTTGTAATGTCGACAAGAAACTAATTTAAAAAATAAAATAAAATTGAAAAAAAGACAAAGAAGGTGGGGTACATGGAGTTGGATGTGAAAGGAGTAGGTTACCCCCACCCATGTGAAGGTAGATGGGCATCCTTACTCGTTAGTCGGACTTGTAATTTATTCCGACATGATATTAAAATCACTTTATTCTAATCTAATAACTTAAACCACAAAGAAACCCAAATTGCATTAAAATTTAGCGAGGCTTGATAGCTTTAGCGTCATGAGATATGCCTACAAAATGTGGAAGCATTCACCTTGCATTTAAAATTGTACTCGGTAGATGGAAACTTGTAATCCTTTCTCGCTCTTGATATATATAGGTGAAATTTTATCTCCACCACCTAAGGCATATAGCATGAAGTCCTTGGAGAAGTCCGGATTGATGAGAGTCGGAGCTTGGGATCATGTCGACATATTTTGATGTGCGCCTCCGGCCTATGCCGGGGTGAAAATTTTTCATGTCGACATCTTTTGATGTGCATTTCCAACCTATGCCAGGTGCTTAGTGATTAATAAATGTTGGGGTTTAAGTTTCTTTTATTTCCATATTCTTTTTTTGTCTATATCTACCTAGGGAGGGATATATATACAAAATTTATTTCTATACATGTATTTTTATTCGTAAATAGAACAATTTCCCTTTTCTTGCTAGAACCAATAGGTTTCTTGATTGATATGTTCTTATATTTTGGGCATTTATTTGGTTGTTGCACAAACATTCGGATTTTGCACTAACCATGGCTAATTAGCCATTTTCGTTTCTTAGTCTTAAATTTATGTAGGATTTTAAAAAAATTATAGCCTATCCCAAGGCTTAGGATTGTTGCAACTTGGAATTTGATATGGATTTTCATGTTGGTTCTAATATCGTAATGTGTTGAAATACGGTCATGAGACTCACCATGGAGTGGTGGGACCTATAGACTGCTTTATTGTATGGGGGTACGTCCCAATGAGTTATTATGTCACTTGGGTTAAAGGTATCTAGACTCTATGCACCTTGGGCCATAGTGTGTGACCTCTTTTGGAAGCGAAAGGGAAAATTTATCTTTATTTCATTTCTTGAGGGAGGAATAATAGATTTGAGGGAGGCATAAGAGACACTTGAGGAAGGCATAAGAGGATTGAGGGAGGCATAAGAGAAACTTGAGGGATGAATAAGAGACTTAAGTGAGGCATAAGAGATTTATGTGAGTGTGATTGATGATTTGGGAGGTATATGGAGTTGTTTTTGATAACTTGAGGGAGACATAATTGACTTTAGGGAGGCATAAGAGACATGTGTGTGTATGATTAATGCACTTGGAGTTTAATTTTTATGTTGTGATGTTTTGGGAGGCATGTGTAGTTATTGGTGATGCCTAAGGAGTTATATGGAGTTGTCTTAGGAGGTGTATGGTGTTGGTGTTATGATTTATGTGTACTCTTGTGAGTCCAGTTGTGTTTTTTAATGTTGAGAATTGATGCTCATCATTGTTGGTATGATGTTGTTTCCATCGTGACCCTATATAAATACATTTATGGTTTTGAGTTACATGAAACCCAGGTATGTGTACATGTTGGGAATTCCATGTTGTGGTAGTCTTCTCATGTTATAAGTGCATTTGTGTCGGGTGCATGTGTGACAAGTACTAAGTTGTGAGGGATATGTATGTTCTTTCCGTGGTTTGGTTGAGTTCTTGACGTGGTATATGTATATGTTCTGAGGACCATTAGTATTGTGTTTGGCCTTGATGTGGTATTGTGATGTCAGTTCTATTGGGCACCCATGAACATAAGAAAATAAATAAATAAAAATTCTAAACAATGATTATTAATATCTCAAGATAAGAAGTATTGTAAAACAAAATATTAACTAAATGTTAAGGTAAACTAGAACTACAAATCTTCATAAAACATTAAAATTTAAGATATTGACAAATTTAGATTGCTTCCTTGTGGTTGTGTTGTATCGAAAAGTTGTTTTGTTAAATGACATGTGTCAATATTGACTTCCTTTCCTACCTACCCTTCGAGCTACGATGATGTGTCACATCGAGGACACTGCTCTTATAAGGGGAGAGAAATGTAGTGCCTGACAAGAAACTAATTTTAAAAAGTAAAATGAAATTGAAAAAAAGACAAAGAAGGTGGAGTATGTAGATTTGGATGTGAAGGAGTTGGTGACTCTGCCCCCCATGTGAAGGCACATGGGCATCCTTAATGGCTAGTCAGACCTGTCATTTTTTCCTGACATGATATTAAAAGAACTTTATTATGATCCAAGAACTTCAACCACAAAAAAACTAAATTCCATTAAAACTTATCAGGTTGGATAGTTTTAGCATTTGTAGATATGCCTATAAATTGTGGAATCATTCAATTTTCATGTAAACTACTTGCCAAAATTCCTGAAAGAAACATGACTCATGGACGGAAAAAAGCGTAGGTTATGCACCAAAATTTGTTTCTGAAAATGCCAGTTAGAAATGTGGTCAAGAACAGTATTTACATCAGGCTATATACAAAAATATTGATATGAATATATATTTGTATCTGAATTCATTCAATGTCTCTGAGAGGATTTGATGTTTCCAATATTTTCTATTGTATTTAAAAACAAACGAGGGAACATGGAAGAGATTCATTTATAGATGTGTGGAGTTTTTTTCCATTTTTTGTACTCCTAAAAACATGTTCTACGTGTACTAGTCTTGATAGCGCTTTTGATTTTTTTCCTTCTCTTTTCTTTTAAGTGGAGTAGTTGTATTGAAAAAAAATTAGAAACTGACTTCTTTCTCTCCCACATATGTCTCGTAATATTTCTCCTTCCTTTTCCCCTTCATCTTCCACTTTTCCAACATCGTCCCATCATGTATAAAAAACATGAGCATAGGAACAGAAATGAACATCCATCAATGCTTAATGGAAATCTACTTGCAAGGTGTGTAGGCCTAATATTGTTATGCTTTTAATATTTGTAGGGTTGAGGTGATTTCCTCTAACTCGAAGTGTAATTTATGGACTGTTAATAACTTGAATCGTTGGTTTGCATTTGAGCCGTTAGAGTCACTGGCTCAAAATCATCAATGGATTTCAAAGATGGTATTGTACTTCGACTAGAAGATGTATGGTTAGATGGGACATATGGGTATCCTCTTACACTTATACCTACACCCTCTCCAGATAAATCATGGTTAATAAAAGACATGTATACATACATGGGAGAATTTCCAAGGCACTAGATTGTTAGACATAATGCCTCAATGAGATGATTTATATCTTAAATGGTTGCATGCGAGAAAGTTTTTCCATGTTAGTACTTTGAAGAAGATTCAAACCTTTCCTTCAAAATTCTAGTTAAGTTGGGGGTGGCTGTGTGGGTGTGTTTTATTGGTGCTTAAAGAGCATATAAGATATGGAGTCACTATTCTTAATAACTCTCCTTTCGAGTTAGATGATCAAATGTCATTGTTATGTTCTCCTATCAAACATATGTTCAGAAGTGGGCATTTAGTTTGCCATATAAAATCTTTAAAGGGCGGACAAGTTCAGGGGACCTAATAAAAGAATCATGCTTTGAGGTTCTTATTATGGCACATAATACCCTTTTGATAGATATTGTAAAACTTAAAGTTAGAGGAAGTTTTTAAGCTCCATAGGCTCTTGTATAGGAAATGTTTTTTTTTCCAACGTGGTTTATAGGGATTCAATAATTTAGGATAATTATCAAATCATTTCATGGAATGAGTATCATAACTTTCAAGGAAATGAAAATTGGTGGAATGGTGGACACGCACAAACTATTTTACAAAGTGTCCATTAGAGATGCAGAACCAAATCCTACAAAAGTGCTTCTCTCATCGTTCCCATGCATGGTTCATCTCTCCTTGTCTTTCATAATTATCATACTTTAGTTTCTCTTTTGTAATGGAAGATAATTTTAAAATCTTAGAATTTTCATAAATTTAATTGTTCATATTAACTAGTTATAAATTAATAAATGTCGTATTGCAACTCATGCAATCAAAATAACTCTTTTGTATTAAACCACGAACTTCAACCCTCATTTGAGGTGATTTATAAAGATTCCTACCCAAACTATATCTCTACATTATTGTTTTATCATCAAGACAAAATTGACTTCCCAATAAAAATGTTCACCATCTCCTGTTTAAATAGACAAATTGCTTTTTTTTCGAGACTCGTTAAGTACCCTTCGCAACTCTGAAAATGGGATGTTAAGATTCATTCATGTACCTTGTTATATGGGAGTCACCTTAACCTTTGGTTTGACCCGAATGAACATTTTTGATGCCCTACTGGGAGCAATGTTACACCTTTTTGTAGTTGTAAGAAGCTAATAACACTATAAAGTTGGCGTTCGTTTTGAACCACCATTTGAATCCTAGAAAATGAAATGCTTATACATGTTCACAAACTTCTAGTACTTTTACTAGACAATTTCTTGGTACTTTCAGTCTTAGGAAAACACTTTTCCGATAGTTTGGCAAATCCATTTTCTAGGATTCCAGTTGTAGTTGACTAGGTCAAACTACCCCAACTACGACTAGAGGCTCTAAAAGGCATCTCATTGTTTTTAACCTTTTTCAGTTATGAATTTTGTCAGTTCCTATAAATTCTTGGTGCATAGAAGGAGACATAGAAACTTACCTAGAGTGTGTTTTCTAATGAGAGGAAAATTTTTGATGTTGGCTTCTTAACCTCTGAACGTTAATTTAAACTTTTTTGCAGCTAACAAGGAAACGTAAGAAGGAAGTTATATGACCCATGTCGGGTTGTTGAAACCATCATGGAAAGTTGTTGATTCTTATAAATAACTACTTGAAACTTTATTGTGTGATTTGTTCTGTGAAATTGAACTTTTGGCAAAATAGTTTTTCTCTCTCTTCCCTATTTCTTCTGTCGCCTTGGTTAGGAAATGAAGCAAACTGAAAAGAAATAAATGTGCCTCTAACCTTTTTCCTTCAAATGCAAAATTATTAATGTTATTATGTAAATGGGACACTAAAAATTTTAATTATGCTAGATTATGGTGGATGTCATGCGAGCAATTTATCGTTGATTTCATGCTCACATGTTTTTAAGGATACAAGAAAGATGATGAAAAGGCATTGTGCAATTTACTATTTATTTTTCTAATTTATATAGTTCCTTTTAAAGTTTATATATCTCTAATGTATTCCCTAGTTATAGAAAGGTTGTGTTAAAATTTCTAATATGTCTAAGATGCTAGTTTTAGGGATACATTGGGAAACATTCATTTAATCATAGGTGCAATGTGATTCATAGGTTACTTTTGGTAAAAAGGATATATATATATATATATATATATGTATATAAATTTGAATCAAATATCTTCTAGTGTGCTTTTAGTGTTCAATAAACAATTAATTAATTATTGTGTTGTATTCTTACCTTGTAAATGTAATAAAGAGATTTAATTGAAACACTCAACCCTAGTATAAGATCTGTGCATAACATGTCTTCATGTGTGATCCTTTTACCATAGAAGAGATTGAAACCATAGAATGAACTTAAAATTTACACTCGATGGAACCTCCTAGTTTAGGTAAATAAGAGCCCAAGAATGGGGTTATCGTCTTAGGCGGTATGTTTAGTGACATCGTCATAAACCTGATAGATAGGAGCAACACAGTCAAACTTTATCTAGAGTATGTAGAGATAACTCTTCCTTCTTATCCTAGTGGACTACCTTGTCTTATGGAGATAGTTTTAGAATTTAATTATCTTCATCGAATGAATTGATTTTGGATCTGTTATCTCTCGAAAATGCACCTGTAAAGAGATGACTGCAAGTTTTGTAAGCTTGCAAAATTTGATCTCTCTCTTTCGTAGATACAATGGAAACACCTCAGGTCATGGGTATACCTATTTTGAGTTGATTCTCTAGTATCAAGGGTAGTTCCTTGTTGATGTATCCTAAAATTGATTATTGGGTTTAGGGGTAAAAGATGACCAGAAAAATAAATAAAACTAAGGTGATACACAAAATTTGTATGAGGTCTTTGATTGATTATATGCACAATTGATATGTGAAGTATTTTTGGTGCACAAAGCAACAATTTTCTATAGAATTTAAGGGCTAATAATTGGTTGTACTAAGGGAAAAATATCACAATAACAATGATAAGTTAACATGCACATTAAATTTATGCACAAAATACTGAATTTACAGCAGGGTAAGATGATTGATCAGGGAATTTGCATTCACAAGACTAATAGAAATATTACACAAGACTGCAAATAATTGAGAAGGAAGAAATACTTCACACTCAGAAGGAAAACTTGGAAAAAATTGCTTCTGTACTACTATATCCAATAATTCCTCCAGAAGTTCTCCTTGTGCTTTGCAAAGGCACACAATATATAGCAAAAATAAAATTCACCCTCTTCCTAAAAATAGCCTAAGGCTTAAACAAACATGAATTATTAGCCTTAATTACAATACAATCAAACTGAAGTTGACTATTCTATTTTTAAGAAGAGAAGGATGAATAACTTGCTAAAAATAAGATTTCTTGCTAGGCAAGTTTCTCTCCATGAACATGCAACTTTGTCTTCTTCTCTATTATGTCCTATTGTGAAGGCATGCAAAAATACTCCTGTGTATGTGATAGCTTCATGTGGGGACCACCCTTTGATATATGGATTTGTCTTCATTTGAGTTTGGCCACCTTTGTGGACTTAGCATATTACCATGGTTCTTGATATACATAGGTACTTTTGTGAAGAGCTATTACAATACTTGACCAATTTGTATACACACATACCATACTATAGTCTACCACCTTTTGATAAATATATGCATGTATACACTTATCGATCTTTGCACATTGGATAATGTATGGTTTGAAAGACTCACCTTTTTGTGATCATTGTTTGCATGATTTGGTCGACACTCATATTATTTGGAGCATATACTATAGTTTGGAATTTTTCCAATATTGCAATGATTATTTGATGGACACGTGGGCTAGCCCCTTCTGCACGATGAGTCAACCCTTGGCTATTTTTCGGTGGCATTTTAACTCAACCCAAACTAGGGTTTCCTATCCACTCGCCATGTATATGCATTTTTAGACTCTAATTAGGTTTGGTCTTTTATCGACATCGTCGATCTCTATCCTTGATGGACCTGCACCATTGATCTTTGACTGCTTTGGTGGAATTTCATACCTTTTAAAAGTTTTTAGGCCTATTTGTATTAAGTCTCAAAACTTTGAGAAGGCCCCTCACTCGCCGATACTATGTGGAATTGATTTTTACTTTTCTCCCCACGGATTTGACTTTCTCATCATGGAGGCTCGGGCTTGTGGGAAATTTTTGGAACTTTTAACTTTTGCATTTTTTAAGTTTGAAAACTTAAGTGAACCCCGACCTCCATTTCTCCACTTCCATTGTGGTGACGACACGTGTCTTTCTCGGGCCTATGGATGAAAGTTTTACAATTTGAAATTTTGGTAAATTGACTAAGTTCAACCACCATTCCAACCTAACGAATTTTGCCTCAATTTTGATGACTCATTTGTGATCATCGATCTCTGTACTTATTGATTTTCAACCATTGATCTCCAAGGGATAATTTTAGGGTTTTTGTCATGTCATAAATGCATTTTAACCATGGTTTTCATTGATCACGGAGCTTGATCTTTGGGCTTTTATCTATGTACTTGTCATTTTCGATCATTGATCTTTTAAACTGTAGTTGAATTCTAACCAAACCAATGCTTGGGTTCAGGTGGTAAAGAGAAGCTCATCCTTAATGATCACTTCATTTGGATTTTCACTCTGCGGGTGAAGCCTTGCAAAAAATTTTCTTCGATTCCATTATTCTGAGCATTCGAGTTGGGCTTTAAGCATTTCCCTAGCCTGTGGGGCCTTTGTGACTTTGTATCTAGTATATTCATAGCCATTCTTCTTCTTTTTGAGCTCTCTATGTGGGAATGTGAAGAAGGATCGCCATTATAGTTTTTCAGACTCTAATGGTTCAGCTTTACAAAGCACTATGCATGTATCTTGTTGTTTTCTACTCTATAAGAGTTCTCTCGGCTAGGTAGTTGTGGGTGTTTTCTGCATTGTTGTGGGTTTGATCTTATGTGATTTTGAGATGTATATTGCTCATGCCAAGATTTGAAATATTTTCTTTAAAAAAGATCTCTGCGTGTTGTCTTGGCCGTAAATTTTTCTTCTTTATGAGCTCGGAGTCAAATGGTATGGCATCATTATTTGATGAGGTTGGTAAGTTTTTGATCTCTGAGTGTTATAATCACTTTGTCATTTCCATTTAGTCCTTTGAGATAATGATGTTTTTATCCTTCTTTGTATATTTTGTGATCTTTGGGGCAACATCGGTCTTTGATTTGAAACTTGTTCTGTGATCATTTGAGGGTTTGCTCAACTTAGATTTAACTGGTAAGTACTTGTTTCCCACTCGATTATTGTACCCATTAATGGGTTTTGGATGACAACAGAGGATCATGTACCCTTTCCCTCTATATTGTAATTTGAGATTGATTTTTTTAAATGTGAGTGTTAACTTCTGAAATACTCAAATATTTCCTCAACTCAGATGTGCATGCATTTTAATAGTTGAATATTTCATACACTATCTCTCTTTCTTTCTTTCGAGAACTAAAATCTACTATGCATTTTTATTGTACTTGTAAAAACTATGAATCATGCATTATCTTTAGCTATGAAGCTTTATTGTAGCATTATATGCACTTTATCGCTTTTGGTCTCGTTTAACCATGAATCTTGTATGTACTTTCTAGAAATTACAAGAAATTCATCTATTTTGTTTTTTTTTTTAGGCATAAGCCTTGATTGATAAGCTTTTTAAGATTTATGTTACTTTGTTTCTTTCACATCGATGTTTTATTCCTTTATAGTAACATTTTTGGCATGTTAGAAAATTTTAAATTTTGATTTTTCATGGTGAAGCCCTGGAATTTTTTCCGAATTCTCTTTTTCGTTATGTTTCATTGTACCCTTTTTCTTTTAATCAACTCCACCTTCTTGAAATATGATTCTTCTTCTTTAGTTGTAATCCAAAACATGTTCTTCCATTGCTAGTCTCTTTTTGTACTTAATCCCTTTATATTTTAGAAAACTTACTGAAACTTTGAGTTGCATTCTTCCCTTTATGCATGCACTTATGACTTGTCTATTTTTTCATTGGATGCAACCTGTATCTACACACTAAGGAAAAAAATTAGAAAATACTTAGGCTTTTTGTACTCTCTTATGTCCATGTTTTCTTCTTTTCTTTTCTCTTTCTTCACTCTTTTTGAGTAAATAAAGCATGTATGCATTTTGATATTCAAGTAAACTACATATCCTGTTATTAGAGATTCATATGCACGAATTAGGAAAGTAAGAATATGATTTGATCCCTGAGCTCATAGCTGATAGTTATTCTTTTCTTCTTTTTAGGTATAATGGCTTCTACAATGGAGATGAAGAAGGAACAAAAGATGGAGATGGAGATGCTTCAATCGAAGAAAGGAACCCCAAGGAAATGATGGGTTCACTCATACTCCTTTACTTTCTCTTTCATGCATGTGTACATTTTATTTCAGTAGTTGTACTTTACTTTCTAGTTACATCCCACGGCTTGTGTGGGAAACATTTGAAATTCCTTATGAATAAAACATTGAATTTTGTAAATGAGTTGTATATTTCTTCCTTCATTTCAGCTTTCTGTATGGATTGTATGACAAACTAAACAACTTAGTAATTTAATTGAATGTCTTAATCATGAAGGAAAGAACATCAATGAGAACTGTAACATTCAATAATGAACTCTGATTTTTATAATCTACACTTATGTTTTCTATCCCAAAACTCAACACTTCACCTACTCTGTAATTCGGTGAATTCATCAAGACAACACAACTGTCCTTTGAGGCCCTTGTGTTCTTTTGTTGAAGGTATCATGAAATTGCAGAATATGTGATCTATTATGTTTTGTAACAGCACACATAGCTGCAAATTTCACTTAATCATTAATTAATTCAACAGTAACTAATAACATCAAAACTTCCTTAGCTTAGGTGTACTTCACCATGAATTTCATCGTAATGACGAAGTTTCGAGTTGCCCATTATTGCACAAGTGCAAAAATTGTAAACATTTTTGGTGATCTGTGAGGAAAGATGCCTACTAGCTTATAGATCGAAGTGCCTTGCTCTTGTCCATTGGGCATGGAGTCCAAAGCATATAACCAAAATCTACCTTTTTGAAAGGTCCAACCCTTTCCGAAATGAACTAAAACTGGGAAAAGATCTAGTAAACTAGATCACATGCACGAATGCACTTATTAAATTGAAAAACATTGCAATGTGTAGGAACTGCACTTATTGAAAGGGAAATCCTAATCTAACAATCATTGTAAGATTTTTAATAATAGTGTTTGAGAAACATACCATTCACAGAATGGGAAGTTCCTCTCCATTTAGCTTCGAAAGCTTAAAAGCATTGTGTTCCTTGCAAGCTGAAATCATGTAAGGACCACTCCAGATTATATCAAACTTTGAGTGTCTTCTAGGCTTCACACGATCAACGTACCATTTTAACACAATATATCCTTCATTTAAGACTCTAAATTTGGCTTCCTTTTTAAAAGTCTTCTTAATTTTTTCTGATTATTTTCCATATTAAAATGAGCTTGATCTCTTAGCTCTTAATTCTACATAATGAACCTGCAATGGTTCATTTTCAAGAAGCTCCATTTGGTGTAGCAAATCGAATGATGGTAACTCAACTGAAATAGGAATTTTCACTTCTTTTCCATACACAAGTTTGTATGGTGAATTACTAACTGATCTTTTAGGATTCACTCTATTATCCCAAAGTGTTGAATTCAACATCAAATGCCAAGCTCTTTGATTATCTTTAAGTTTTCTTCTAATGATCCTTAATAGATTCTTGTTAGTACTCTCAGCTAAGCCATTACCTTGTGGGTAATAATTAGATGAAGCACTCAAATAAATTCCATGTTTGATAGCCCAATCTATTATCTTAGCACCAAGAAAAGCTAAAGCATTATCTGATATGATAGTTGTTGGAACACGAATATGCAGATTATTCCTTCATAAAAGGATAGTATTGAAGTTTCATTAGCATCTTTTAAAACTACTGCTTCCATCCATCATGTAAAGTAATCTGTAGTAGTTAAGATCCACTTGTGCCCTTGTGATGAGGGTGGGTTTATCATTCGATAAAGTCAAGACCCCATTGCATAAAAGGCTGAGCAACTAAAATAGGTTGTAAGGGAAGTGAAGCTAAAAGTTCTTTTCCAACAAAGAAAGCACATTTTCTACACTTTATTATTCATTCAAAATAGTCCTTGAATATGCTAAGCCAATAATAACCAACTTTCATAATTTTTAAGGTTGTGGTACGTGCTGATAAATGACCTCTGCAGGTCCTTCATGGAATTCTCGATAATATTTTTGAACTTTATCATAATCAACAAATCGCAGAAAAATCCCATTATATCTCTTTTAAACAACACACCATCAATAAAGATATAATGTACATCTTGTAACCTAAAATATCTTCATTTATTTTTGTCCATACCTTTTAGATAGGTGCCATGTTATAGATAATTAACCAAATCAGTCATCCATCTTGATTCTTGAATCTCGTGAGTGAGCTCAGGATGTTGATTTCCTGGTTGAACCATGATTTGTGATTGCTTTGATACGCAATTTCAACATGCTGTTTTGAATCATCTGGTTCTATAACTTGCTATTTTTCCATATCAATAATTAGATGCTCACATAAACCTTTCCCTTGAACTATCTTAGCAACCCGAATATCAACATCATACTCCATGACCTTCGTTATCCAATTTTCTCTTTTCTCATTCAATTCCTTATTTAGTAAGAATGCTTTCACACTTGGATGAGAAACAAGAACATGGATTTTATTGTTCAAAAGCATATACTTGAAATTATTTAGTCCTATGACTACTGAAAGTACTTATTTTTCAAGAAATGTGTACCTTGTTTTGTAATCATGCAAGCTCTATCCAAAGAAAGTAATAGGCTATTCAATATTTTCATCATTGAATTGAGTCAAGATAGTTGAGATTGTTTCAGCTCCTGCGAGTGCATACATTGTAAAATCTTTATCAAAATTTGGATTTGCAAGAGTAGGAGCTTGAGAGATAACTACTTTGATTGATTCAAATCCTTCTCTCCCTTCACTGGTCTAAGAGAAATTTTTCTCTTTCTTTAGCATAGCTGTGAGTGGTTTAACCAATGCTGCAAAATCTAGAACAAATCTTCTAACAAAGTTGATTTTTCCAAAAAATTGTAATGCCTTCTTATGATGGGGAAATGATAGTTGTGATATGGCTTCAATCTTGAAAGGATCAATTGCTAAACCTTGCTTAGAAACAATATGACCAAGTAGCTTTCCTTGATGTACTGAAAAGATAGACTTTAGTGGATTCAAAGATATTCCAAATTGCCTGCACAACTGAAAAGTCTACCTTAAATGCATTAGATGTTCTTCAAAATCTTTTGAAAATATAGTAACATCATCTAAATAAATGAGGATGCATTTATTTAATAATCTATGAAAATCCATGTCCATTACACATTGAAACATTGCACCAGAATTTGAAAGACCAAAAGGCATCCTTTTATAAGCATAAGTACCCCACTTGGTGGTAAAGGTTGTTTTATATCTATCTTCTTCCCAGACTAAAATATGATTATATCCACTATAACCATCTAGAAGAGATAGTCTATCTGAACCTGAGACTGTTCTCAAAATATGATCCATGTTTGGGAGTGGGTAATGGTATTTTAATGAAGCCTTATTAAGATCTCTAAAATCTACACATAGTCTGATTTCACCATTCTTCTTCCTAACAGGAACAAGATTGGCTACCCAACTTGAATGCTTAACTGGAAAGATAATACCCAATTCAATCAACTTAGATAATTCTTTCCTCATCAGAGGTTCTATTTTAGGATTCACATGCCTTTGTTTCTACCTAACAGGTTTAGAATTTGGATGTAACTCAATTGTATGTTGTGCTAAACTGGGATCAAATCCTTTTAAGTCTTGGTATTTCCAAGAAAAAAATCCTTAAACTCCTTGCAAAGATTAATAAATGACTACTTTTCAATTAAGGAACATACCTTTCCAAGAAAAATCTTTTTCCCTTCATCAACTAAGATCTCTTCGTAATTATCAGTGTGGGTTGACATTTTAGTCTTGACCTTTCTTAACTAATTGTCAGTGCTGAAGATGTCTTCTAATGTGACCAGACCTCGAGGTAGTTTATTTTTCTTTAGCTGAATAATCTGATCACCATATAAATGTTGTAATTTATCTTGATTAACTACAAGAAAACTCAGCTTCTTGCTACAAAAACCTGCAGATTTGATCATCACTTTCAAAAACTTGCCAATTTGAATCATTATCAGGTATTGAGGGCCTGACAATTAACTTTATATGAGGCTGGATTTTGCTATTTTCAATCTGTTCCAACACTTCAAAACTAGCCCCAACTACTGCAAGTCTATCTGCATGCTTGTTTTCAGCTCTAGGAATAGACTGAATGTTAATAGCATCAAAATATTCCATTAAGTCTGAAACTCTATGTCTGTAAGACTTCATTAATGGATTCTTACAAACATTGAAATTTCTTACTTGATTGATAACCAACTCAAAGTCACCAAAAAATCTGTAGCATGCTGATACCTCTCTTTCTGCCCAAATCAAGCCATGAATTAAAGCTTCGTATTTAGCTACATTGCAAGTACATGAAAATTAGAGACTCAAAGATGAGAAATACCTTTCATTCATTGGGGAAGTGAGCATCATACCTACTCCTTGTCCCTTCTTGTTCTTAGCTCCATAAAAATGAAGCTTCCAAATCCCTTCTATTGAATCTTCTATTTTAGACAGTAAGGGAAGTGGTGTATTTTCTTCATGTATACAATACACACCAAACAGGTGTTCTTCAACTTCCTTAGAAGGATCATGAGCATGTTTTTCCACTGTCTTTTCATCCATAAACATGTTGGAAACACCATCTAATTCAGAAACATGAGCTACCTCATCAAAATCAGACTGATCTAGGGCTGAATAATTAGCCACTGCATTTGAAGAGTGAGGCTCAATGTGAAATCTAGCCAATGGCTCTGAATTGATAGTAACTTTGGTACCATAACGAGTAGTGAAAAATAAGAAGGACCAATCTAAAGAGAGATAACCTCCTATTTTTTCTGTGAAGTCTCTAGATAAGCATAAAGAAAAGTATGGAGGTAAATCCACAACAATAACATCTTATAGAATAGAAACATTTGGGCAAGCATGTAATGTCACTTCTAAATTTTTTATTATACCAACTGTATTAGTTGTAGTTCCATCAAGTTGTAAGACACTCCTTTCTATAGGCTCATACTGCAAACCCAATTTTTTTGCAATCGCTTTTGGCATAACTTGTGCTACTTGCACCACTATCCACCATACAATTATGAACTAGATGTTCTCCAATAATTAGTGATAAATAAAATGGTGGTGTTTTTTTATGTCATGAGAATTAAGAACCTTCTGAACCATCCACTTAACTTCCTTAATGCGGTCTTGTTCAAACGTTCCAAATACCATGTTTGCCTTATGAACTTCCTTTTCTATTATTTTTAAGAAATCTACAACTTAGCTAGTTCATGGATAGTAAATCTTGTTGTCTAGGAATACTTAGAGCATCCCACATTGAGATGTTAACGTTATGATTTTTCATTACATCAACAATGTTAAAAGAAGCAATAGTTTTAGAGACAGATTCAAATGTCTTAGAGTAGGCCTTAGTAAAACCGAAATTACTTCAGCTGCCTTGGATATCTGAGGTATAAATGGTCTTCTTGGATTAGGATGTAGCTACTTTTTATGGCCTTTATCAACTGGAACACTTGTTTTTTTAGGAACAATAGAGTTGTTGGTTGACTTTGGAACTGTAGATGTTGTCTTATCAGTGACAGTAGGAAGTATAGGCATGTTTTATTGTTTTTGACTTTCAACAACTTTCCCTTGAGCCCTAGTAGTGACTACAATGAAATCCTCCTCATTAAAACTGACTAAATTCTGTTCAGGTGCTTTTTAAACATGATTTTCTTGCTTCCCACCCTCCATTTGAGGCATGAACAATGTTTCAAATTGAGGTTGTGCAACAAAATTCAGATTCAGAAAAGCATTTGGGCAACTTGCAGCTGCATGAGGTTGATTGCAAGGTTGACACCAATCTTTTGTAGCCATATTAACTGGGACTAAAGTGTTATAGGAACTAGGAGACTTTGGGTCAAATTACCTTTTTGGTAAGGTTGCCTATAATTTTTATTTTGTTGATAGGGCTGCCTATTTTTTTGATTATGTTGATTTTGTTGATAAGGAGCCTGATAGGGTCTACTAGATAATGCAATTATGTTATCAATCAAAGTCAATTTATTTCCCATAGTTTGTAAAGCTTTAAATACATCATCTAATGGAGCTACAATAGTAGGTTCTATGATTGTAATAGGATGAGGAATAGGTGTTAAATATGCCAAAAAGGGCATTAAAGGCCTTGGTGCCAATTTTCTATCTTGAATAAGACTATTTTCAGCTCGGATAGTGATATCGTTGACTAAATCATAGTTGAGATATCATTGTTCAATGCCCTAAGATAATAAAGGAAAGCATGATCAACTTGAGGCTTAAAACTTGTTGGAATTATTTCCCAAGTTCTAGAAAAATGGATATTGAAACTGGACATAAACTCATTAGGAGCTCTTTTAATAGTAGACAATTGTTCAATGAGAGACAAATGATCTGAATTATCCTGGAACTGTTTTAGCAATTTTTCACCTAAGTTATCCCAAGTTCTTATGCTTCTAATTTCTAGGTTTCTATACCATTACAAGGTCTGCCCTTTAAAAGATGTAGCTAAAATTCTTAAAGCTATGTCTTCATGACTGATATTATGGATCGCACATAGGGCATGCAACATATTTGATATGTTTACAAGTGTAACCTGATTTTTGCCCGTGAATGATGGAAAACTTTTCATGGCAGCATTAGGAATGTCATGGTAGACTGGGATTACTAATGGATTACCATTACTAAAGGTCACAAAATTCCTTGGTAGTTGAATAACCATTTGAAAAACTGGGATGTTAATAGAGAAATTGATACATGGTGAAGGAATATCAAGAGGAGGGTTATCAAAACCAAGTCTATTATAAGGTAAAGTATTACCAACTCTTCTCCTTCTAGCAGAATTAGAGGGTAAAGAAACAAAATCAGGAGGAATTCCTCTTACCGATGATATTTTAGTCACTTTAGGCATGGAACATGTTGAATACTGGTCTGAAATCAGCTCTGTGGAGTAGCCAAAAGATCTTCAAATCTTTAAAATAAATTGCTGCAACTTTCTCCCAAAAGTGACTTTGTAAAATCTTGTAGATCTACTGTAGAATTTGTAACTTGCATGAAAATTTGATTCGTTGTCCCATCGGACTTGCAAAAATTGTTATCTCTTAAAATTACACACCGTAAAGAGATGGTATAGGTTTTCTAAGCTTGCAAAATTTGATCTCTCTCTTTTGTAGATATAATGGAAACACCTTAGGTTTGTGGGTACACCTATTTTGAGATGAGTTTCCAATATCAAGGTCGGTTCCTTGTTGATGTATCCTAAAATTGATTTCGGGGTTTAGGGGTAAAATAAGACTATAAAATAATTAAAAATAAGGTAATACACCAAATTTTTATGACATCTTTGAATGAGTATATGTACAATTGATATGTGAAGGATTTTTGTGAACGAACCAACAATTTTCTAAAGAATTTAAGGGCAAACACTTGGTTGTACTGAGGGAAAAATATCACAACAAAACTGATAAGTTAACATGTACATTAAAATTATGTAGAAAATATTGAATTTGCAGCAGGGTAAGATGATTGATTACGGAATTTGAATTCACAAGACTAATAGAAACATTACACAAGAATGCAAATAATTGGGATGGCAAAAATACTTCACACATAGAAGACAAAATTGGAAAAAATTGCTTCAGTACTCCTATATCCAAAAATTCATCTAGAAGTTCTCCTTGAGCTTTGCAAAGGCACACAATATATAGCAAAAATAAAATTCACCCTCTTCCTAAAAATAACCTAAGGCTTATACCACCCATGCATTCTATTTTTATCCTTTATTTAATAATAAATAAAGGAATAAAAATAGAGCATGAAATTACAAATAGGCATTATTAGCCTTAATTACAATATAATCAAATTGAAGTTGAATGTTCTATTTTTAAGAAGAGAAGGATGAATAACTTGCTAAAAATAAGATTGCTTGCTAGGCAAGTTTTTCTCCATGAACATGTAACTCTTTATTCTTCTCTATTATGTCTTGTTGTGAAGGCATGCAAAGATACTCATGTGTATGTGATAGCTTCATGTGGGGACCACCCTTTGATATATGGATTTTTCTTCATTTGATTTTGGCCACCTTTACGGACTTAGCATATTACCATGGTTCCTGATATACATGGGGTACTTTTTTGAAGAGCTATTACAATACTTGGAAACTTTGTATATACACTTACCATACTATACTCTGTCACCTTTGTCATAAATATATGCATGTATACACTTGTCGGCCTTTGTAAATTGGATAATGTATGGTTTGAAAGACTCACCTTTTCGGTGATCATTGTTGGCATGATTTGGTCGACACTCGTATTATTTGGAGCATATACTATAATTTGGAATTTTTTCAATATTCGCAATGATTATTTGATGGACACGTGAATTTGGACCCTTTCGCTGATGAGTCAACCCTTGGCTATTTGTCAATGGCATTTTAACTCTACCCAAACTAGGTTTTCTGCCCACTTGGCACCTATATGTGTTTTTAAACTCTGATTGGGTTTGGTATTTTATCGACACCGTCGATCTATCCTTGATGGACTGAACCATTGATCTTTGTCTCCTTTGGCAGACTTTCAAACCTTTTGAAGTTTTTAGGCCTGTTTGTATTAAGTCTCAAAACTTTGAAAAGGGTTGTCACTCTGCCAATACTATGTGGAATCGATTTTTGACTTTTCTCCCCGCGGCTTTTACTTTCTCATCGTGGAGGCTTGAGCTTAAAAGAATTTTTTAGAACATTTCAATTCTACATTTTTAAAGTTTGAAACCTTTAGTGAACCCCGATCTCCATTTCTCCACTTCCACTGTGGTGATGACACGTGTCTTTCTCAAGCCTCGTGGGCTCGTGGGCCTACTGGATTAAAGTTTTACAATTTGAAATTTCAGTAAATTGAGTAAGTTCAACTTTCATTCAAACCCGATGACTTTTGGCTTGATTTTGATGAATCGTTTGTGATCTTCGATCTCTGTACTTATTTATTTTCAACCATTGATCTCCAAGTGATAATTTTAGGGTTTTTTCCATGTCATAAATGCATTTTAACCATGGTTTGCATTGATCACGGAGCTTGATCTTTAGCCTTTGATATGTGTACTTGTCATTTTCGATCATTGATCTTTTAACTATGCTTGAATTCTAACCAAATGAATTCTTGGGTTTAGGTGGTAAAAGAAGCTCGTGCCTAATGATCACTTCATTTGGATTTTCACTCTATGGGTAAAGCCCTAGGAAAATTTTTCTTGGTGCCATTATTCTACGCATTCGAGCTTGGATTTAAGCATTTCCCTAGCTTGTGGGGCATTTTTGATATTGTATCTTGTTTATTCATAGCCATTATTCTTCTTTTTGAGCTCTTTTTGTGGGAATGTGAAGGTGGCCACCATTATTATCTTTCAGACTTTGATGGTTCAGCTTTGCAAAGCCTATGCATGTATCTTGTTGTTTTCTACTCTATAAGAGTTCTCTCAGCAAGGTAGTTGTGGGTGTTTTCTACCATTGTTGTGGGTTCAAGCTCATGTGATTTCTCGAATGTATATTTCTCATCCCAAGCTTTGAAATATTTTCTTTAAAAGAGATCTTTGTGTTGTGTCTTGGCCACAAATTTTCTTCTTTGTGAGCTCGGTTGTGCAACTGGCATCACTATTTGATGAGGTTGGTAAGTTTTCGATCTCTGAGTGTTGTAATCACTTCATCATTGCCATTTAGTCCTTTGAGATACTGATGTTTTTATCCTTCTTTGCATATTTTGTGATCTTTGGGGCAACATCGGTCTTTGATTTAAAACTCATTCTGTGATCATTTGAGGGTTTTCTCAACTTTGATTTAACCGGTAAGTACTTGTTTCCCACTCTGATTTTAGTACCCATTAATGGGTTTTTGGATTAGAACTAGGATCTGTACCTTTTCCCTCTATACTACAATTCAAGACTGATTGGTTTAAATGGGAGTGTTAACTTCTGAAATACTCGAATATTTCCTCAACTCGGATGTGCATGCATTTTAATAGTTGAATCTTTAATACATTATCTCTTTCATGCTTTTGAGAACTAAATTCTACTATGCATTTTATTGTACTTGTAAAAACTGTGAATCATGCATTATCTTTAGCTATGAAGCTATATTGTAGCATTCTTTGTACTTTATCTACTTTGGTTTTTTTAACCATGAATCGTGTATGTACTTTATGGAAATTACAAGTTGTTCATATGTTTTCTTCTATTTTTTTGCATAAGCCTTGATTCATATGCTTATTAAGATTTTTGTTACTTTGTTTCTTTCACATAGATGTTTTATTCCCTTTATAGTAACATTTTGGAATGTTGGGAAATATGAAATGTTGATTTTTCATGGCAAAACCTTGGAATTCTTTTTCCAATTCTCATTTTAAACTGTTTTAGTTGTATGGAGCTAGTGAAATAGTTGTACTATCACTTAAATTTAGTTAATGACTATTTAAATCCTCTCGGCTAAATGTCAAGTATCTTTGGCGAGTGACAATATAGTGTGTTGTTCCTTTACCGAGGTTTTATAGGGTAAATAGGTTTGAATTTTAATATTATATATAATAGGGTGTAAAGACCTAAGTGTAATATTGTAACATGGGATTTACGAAAAAAACCTCATTCGATTAGGAGGTTAGCTTGTGGGTAGAAAATAGTAAGTAGCTCCTTGAAAACTAAATTGATTTTGAAAGATGTTGACTTTAGAGAACCTTGGTGAGATCAAACTTCTTGGTGAGAAAACAAAAGATATATATAAATCTAAATACAATTTCTTGATGTGGAAATGCTTTTGGGGAAAGGGTATCCTGAATCTAAATCTCCCTCAAATCCTAAATTTTTTTTCTTGATATCACGTCATATTCACCTATGTAGTAAGCGCAATTATTAAACATCACATAAAAATTTGAGAAGCATATTATCAACATAAGAACGAGATAATTAAGGACTTTATATGTAATATGAAATGTGGAAAATAGGTATGTGAAAATTTCCGTAAAGGATAAAATTAAAATCCAACTTAAAATGGTCGAACTTTAATATACATGTTGAATGAACTTAATAATTTTTGGTGGAAAAAGGAGAAAAATATTCTTGCACGATAATTTTCTTGGAATTTTAATCGTAACTAATATGCACTTAAAGGAATGATTTATTGTGGGTTTGTAATTCCTTGAATCCTTCCTTGTGGTTGTGTTATTGCTAGAATTTGTTCATTGGGGAAAGTGTGGCATAGACTTGTATATGGGGTTGTCATGTGTCTATATGAGTTGATGAATTATGTAAGTGTCATATGTGTTTTTGAGTTTATCTACTTGGAACCTTGTGGTCTTTTGTAGTGAGAAATGTAAGTAATAAACAAATATATCCTAGTATTTTTACTTGTTGTCTTTGTGTGTGTAAAATGTGGGTGTGACACTTGGTATCAGAGCGGAGGTTCATGCTCTCAAACCTCTGCGGGGTAGATTGGAGCCGTGATGGTGGTGGATATTGGAAGATTAATGTGATATAAGCGTGATGTGAATTATGTCGTAATTGTGAAATTGTGAACACACATGTTGTGTATCTCACTTAATGGGTATTTTTAGCATGTTGATGTGCTTTTGATGAGAGTATTCTCTCTCCTTTTAATGGAGTCTACGAAGATTTCACGTGTGATGTACCGCCTTATTGTGTGTGAAAAATAATGTTATTGTGGATTGTGAAGTGTTTGAGGATTTTTTCATTATTTGATATGTAGGTGTATTGATGTTGTTAGTGCTCAAAATAGTCTTGACCCATTTTTGCCTTTGAAAAACTTTTGATTTATGGCCTCTTTCATTTTCTTCTTCCCGTGTGTTTTTCCTGGTTCATCCTTGTTGCCATTTTTAATTTTTTCCTGGGTTGTCAATCTCTTAGGGGTATGTATTTTACGTTTCTCGTGCTCTGTTCAATTAGAAACTCGGTTTCCCCCATGTTTTCTATTCTCCACGGTCGGGATTCATCTTCCTTATCTTTTCTACCCTAAGTACTTGAAGAAGAATGAATTGATTTATCCGTGAGGAATGTATTTAATCCTTATAATGTTCCTAAACATTTTTCCTTGAAAAAAATTCATTCCCCAGCTCAAACAATCATTTTCTTATTTTTACGTTTTGACAGAATTTCTCCTATCAAATTTGCATCCTAGCATCAGCAGGGATGTGGCATCTTTTGGTTGGACACGGCTCAGTTGGATACTTAGAAAAATTCATAAAAATCCTCAACTCAAAATGTGTCCACGTGGAGGCACGACGCTCATTTGAAGATCTGCTTTTGGGTTTTGCTTTGGAGTAGAAACGGGAGGACAAGTGGAGGCTTCCGCTACTTGGCCCGAACTAGACAAATTTTTATATTTTTGGAGCAGTTTGGCAAAATGGGACATGTATCGAGATTGCGCTCATTTAGGGTCTTCGCTTTGGACACCATCTTGAAGTTGCGCCATGGAGACATGTGAAGGAACGACGCATTTTTGGGGACCGCCCTTGGGTTTCATTTAAAGAAGCACCTAGGCTAACACGTGAAGGTCGCTGCTCACTTTGCATTTTACTTAGAATTTTCAACGGTCAAAAGGATACTCCTCGAGCATGACATGTGGCAAGCCCGTGCTCATTTAAGGTATCAATTTTTGGGACCGCCTCAAGGTGCGCCATGGTGACACGTGGTAGTTTGAAAAGTCAAAGAGGTAGGCCATCGGAGGCAACTTGGATTTTTTTCCCCTTAAGGATTAAAATTTCAAAATGGCCCGCAAGCCCGATGATGGAAAAAGGTCAATTTTTGTCCCGGTCAACGGTGAAGGTGCCTTCTCCTAGGGAAATTTGAAAAAAATTCTTTTGGGAGAAAGGGGTCAAAAGTAAAAAAGGAAGCGCAGTTCTAATCCAATCATATTGGGACATGTGTTAGGCTCGTTCCCAAGGGCGAAGCTATTGGGAAAATTTGAATTTTTTTCCTTTTCGGAAAGAGAATAAAATCGCAGAGTTTTAGCGTGGTTTTGTTCCAATCATATTTGGACATGTGTCAGGCTCGTATCCCAAGGGAAAAGGAGGTGAGAGCAAAATGGAATTTTTTTCCATGTTTTCAAAAAGGTTTTCAAAGGTCAAGGGAAGCCCCTAGGTCTATTTTAAATCTCAAAATTTCCACGTGGATGGCTCAAATTCAAAGTAAAGGTCAACGGCTACTGTGAGTCTAAATCTGCTTTTCCCCGTTTTCTCCGAAACACATCTAGAAGTGCGAGTCTCCATGATTTCTGGTCTTTTCTACACACCAAGTAGAGAAGGAAGTTAATGTTGATATCTGAGGTTTTATGGGAAGATCTGGAGGATGCCTTTCACCATAAAAATTTTCGACTTTCGTGCCTCGATTAGATTTTCCATTTTTTCCTCTCCCGAGCACGCAAGGGGCCAAATTTGATAGATTAGGGGTGGAAGTGGTTGGAAAATTGAAGGAAGAAGAGCAAGGAGTTGAATGTGGGAGGCATTCAATGAATTATATCCCCTCGAGCACCTGGAGACTTCTTGTAGATTTGATTATGAAAATCATGAAAGAATCATGGAAAGCACCGATGCATTCAACATTTTTGTCTTTTGGGAGAAGGGGCTCATTTGTAAATTCTATAAATGGCACAATTTTTTTGTGTAAATGGTTGGCATTTGTTAGAGTGTGATGGGTCAGGACTGATTTTTCTGATCGAAAGCTTGATAGAGCCCATCCCTTTTGAGAAACCATTCAAGAAGCTTGTATATCACTTTTGTAATAAAATATGATCACGTTAAGGTGGTTGCAAGTGTACAACCATTGACAAGCTCGAGAATGTTCTAGAAACTCTCTCCTGTTGATATATTTAATCGAATTCCGAGTTATTTCTGTGTTGTCTTGAGCAAAATGTGTTGATTTTATTTTCGAATGTATGAAAATAGTTTTTCTTATTTTTGTTGCAATCTTGTGTTGAAATCTAATTCAATCACATAGGCCTCAATCCTTATGACATATTAGTGGCATTAGCAATTCCATATCTCAGAAGAGATTTCATTTGGGATTGAAATAAACGATTTAAAATCACTTTTCTCGTATTTGTTGACAGAGATTTGTCTGTAAGCCTTTGGGTGTACCTTAGGCGTGATTTGGCTTAGAACTTGATGCTTTGTTGGGTTTTCTAGCTCGATCTTTTGTGATAGAATCTCGTATATTTTTGAAAGAGTGCAAATCTAGGCCTCCATTGAAGCACATATTCTAGTTGAAGAAATATTTTAGCTATTTTGTAGCATTCGTTGGTTTGAATTTCCATTTTGTAAGGTTCTCAAGGATCTACGGTGGATCTAGTTTCACCCTACTCCACCTCCCACCAAAATTTCATTCAAAAAAAACTAATCTTACCCATCTTATCCCTATTCTCGCTTCTGTATACCCACACAAGACCAAAATCCATTTGCCAAAGTATGCAGGATAAATCAGGGTCTCAAATGTCTTTAGTAACCTTTGCCTTGTTGTGAAAGTATCTCCATAATCTGGAAGTGACAACTCGTGAGAGTTAGATTTGGTGTGTTGATCATATTTTCCCCAAGGCCTTCTCTATAAAATCTATGCAAAATAAAGGTACCTGTATCTCCTTCCAAATAACAGAGGTTACAAAGTAGGTTCTCTTACCTTGGTTGAAAGGCACAACCTAAAATAGTTAGGATAAGATCATATCCTTTTAAGGTGCTACCCATCTCTCCATAAATCCAAGTAACAAAGAGATAATAAAATTTCCTCCCCGGCTACAAAATGACATATATTTATGATTTGGCTTGCCTCTAAGCTCCATGTTGAATCATTGTTTCTTCTTGGCTTGAAAAGGAGAACAAATTTGGGTACCAACAGATGTATTACATGAAAAATTTGTTGTAAAGTGAATTATATTGTATCATGATGCCATCACTATATTGTGATGAATCATGTGCATCACCATGTTGTATTACAATTGACTATATGTTATAAAGTTATACATTGTGTTCCTCATACGTATAATTCATGTAATATGTAATAGTTCATATCATGATTTAGGGGCATATTGTGAGCGTATGACCCCTATTGTATAGTGATTGCACTTTGGGTGCACAATGTGGTAATGTGATGTATCTTAACCCATGAAAGTAATGATTTTGTTTTACCTTATAGATATACCATGTGTAAGATGCTATGGTTAATTTTTGTGAATCACCATTGTGTTAGTGATGTAGTTATGTGTTATATTGTGGACCCTACACTATCTAAACCTAAGGGATATCGGTAAAATGTGTATTTTTGAGTGAGGAAATGTGTATCATTGACTATTCACTCGAGATGAGTACGAGATAGGAAGTGAAGCCTTACATAGGTGATAACCCACTTTTGTTTGTTTCGTATGTGTGAAATTTTCTCAATGGGTGTTTTGAATATTGTGTTTCGTGAAACCTTAGGCTTAGTAGATGGATACTTGTAATCCTTTCTCTCTCCCAATATGGTTATCGTATAGATTAAACCTATGTGATTTTGACTATGTTGAGCCTTATCGAAGTTTTGGTGGGAGGATTAAGATAGAGATGATGACAATTGTATTATTGATATGATATTTTACAAGTGAGGCTTGATGTTTCGAGTGCGAAACTCATTGAGTACCCCGCTTGGTGGTTGTATAAGGCCACATAGTTATCCTAATGTGTTATTTCTCTACATGTATTTTTATTAGTAAATAGAACACTTTCCCTTTTCTTGCTAGAACCAACAAGTTTTTTGATTGATATATTCTTATATATTGGGCATTTATCTGGTTGTTGCACTAACATTAAGATTTTGCATAAACCATGGCTAATTAGCCATTTTGTTTTCTTAGTCTTAAATTTACGTACCAAGTTTAAAAATTTTATAGCCTAGCCCAAGACTTGGGATTATTGCCACTTGGCATGTGATATGGATTGTTATGTTGGTTCTAATGTGGTAATGTGTTGAAATAGTGTCATGGGATTAACCATGGAGTGGGGGACCTATAGAGCCACTTCGTTGTATGGGGTTACCCCAAGGAGTTACGAGATAACTAGCAGGTTATTGAACCATGATTTATTATGACACTTGGGTTAGAGTATCTAGACTCTATGTGCCTAGGGCCATAGGGTGACCGACCTCTTTTGGGGAGTGAAAAGGAAAAATTATCTTTATTTTATTGCTTGAGGGAGGCATAAGAGACACTTGAGGGAGGCATAAGAGACTTGAGGGAGGCATAAGAGAAACTTGATGAAGGTATAAGAGACTTGAGGGAGGCATAAGATATTTATGTGAGTGTGATTGATGCTTTGGGAGGTATATGGAGTTGTTTTGTGATGACTTGAGGGAGACATAAGAGACTTTAGGGAGGCATAAGAGACTTTTGTGTGTGTGTGTGTGTTTAGCTCACTTGGAGTTTTATTTTTATGTTTGTGATGTTTTGGGAGGCATGTGTAGTTATTGGTGATGCCTTGGGAGGTATATGGAGTTGTTTTGTGATGTTTTGGGAGGTGTATGGTGTTGGTGTTATGATTTATGTGTACTCTTGTGAGTCCAGGTTGTGTTTTGTGATGTTGAGGATTGATGCTCATCATTTTTGGTATGATGTTGTTTTCATCGTGACCCTATATTACTATAGTTATGGTTTTGAGTTGCGTGAAACCCATGTATGTGTAAATGTTGCAAATTACATGTGGTATTATGCTCATGTTATGAGTGCATTTGTGTTAGGTGCATGTGTGACAAGTACTATGTTGTGAGGGATATATATAATCTTTCCGTGGTTTGGTTGATTCCTCGACATGTGATCCATCGTTAAAGTATGTAGCAATATGTTATGAGGACCATTAGTATTGTTTTTGGCCCTTATGTTGTATTGTGATGTCAGTTATATTGGGCACCTCGAAAATAAAAAAATAAATAAATAAAAATTCTAAACAATGATTATTAAGATCCCGAGATAAGAAGCACTGTAAAAGAAAATATTAACTAAGTAATAAGGTAAACTAGAATTGCAAATCTTCACAAAACATTAATATTTAAGATGTTTTCAAATTTAGATTGCTTCCTTGTGGTGGTGGTGTATTGAAATTTTTTTTTTTAAACAACATCCGGCATTATTTACTTCCTTATAAAACTTCCTTCGAGTTGTAATGATGTGTCGCATCGAGGACAATGCTCTTATAAATGGAGGGAAATGTAGTGCATAAAAAAACTAATTTTAAATATTGAAATAAAATTGAAAAAAAGACAAAGAAGGTGGGTTATGTGGAGTTGGATGTGAAGGGAGTGTTATCCCAAATATGCCCCCCCCAGAAAAATTGATTAAACACAACCCTGCATAGGAAAATCTAAGGGTCACTGTCATTCAAGCCACATTTAAAATCGGACGATCGATCCCAAATCGAGGCATGCATACTCAAAATGTAGGAGCAGAGTCAACGAAGGGGGCCAATAGTGTCAATGAAACCAAAGGCTCACAAAAATAGAACGGGATGAATCGAAGTTTTCAAACTTAGCCACATACGAGTTGACTTAGGGCCGAATAGTAGACTCGTGGAATGTGCCATGTGTCACCTCGGCGTAATTTGAAAAGTAAAATCCAAAAGGTAGGTCCCAAATGTGTGTTGATCCTCCACAAGTCCATATGGCGTATATTTAAAAGTGAGAGCCCAAGGTGGAATTTCAGACATGTGCCACCTCTCCACATGTCTAGGATCCGATAGAATTCAAATAGAAGCGGGCCCAAATCGGCTAAGTATGAGAGTGTTGGTGGAATTTTCCATGTGTCTCGGTGACACAAATTCAAAGGAAGGATCAAGAGTGGAGGCTTTAAACTTGCGCCAGCCCTCCACGTGTCAAAAATTCAAGGGGGCACAGAGACAACTATGTAAATAGACTAAGTATGAGACTACCAAGTGGAAGCCTCCACGTGTCTTAATCACACACCTTCAAAGTGGTCCAAGCCAAAGGCGGTCCCCCAAACAAGTTCCAAGACTCCACGTCTCCCAATTCAAAAAAATAAACAGAGTTGGTAGTTTAAAAGTCTCAATTCCAGTGAAAAGTGCCATGTGTCACTCAAAGACAACACCAATCCTCGGGTCAAAATATTGAGGTCCTAAATGAGTGTGGGTGTGCCACGTGGTTAGAGTAAAAAAGGGGGCAGATTCGGTCGTTGAATCGGCTAAGTATAGAAAGGACAGCGGAAAGAACCATGTATCGGCCCTAACGTAACATTAAAAGAAGAACCCGAGTTGAGACTCAAATGAGAACCAAATTTCCAGTGTATCCTGGTGGCCCAAAGGTAGCATGCCTAAATCGGCTAAGTATGAAAGGGCCATCGGAAGGTGCCACGTGTCTCAACGACTCAACTTCAAAAGGTGCGGCCCAAAGTAGAGACTCAAATGAGCGCGAGGCTTCCATGTGTCCCACGATCTGAAAATCTAGAATCAACCATTGAAAAGTCTAAATAGAGGCAGAGCTAGTGGAAGGTGACACGTGTTAACTCGGTGCAACTTCAATGGTAAAATCTAGAAGCGGTCCTCAAATGTGTGTGCCACTCTACACATGGCAAAGTGTTTCAAGTCAAAGCGGGAAGGTGGGTTGTTGGAGGAAGATTGAATTTTTGAATTTTGTTTTGAAAAGGCGTAAAGTATAAAAGTGAGCCAAACCTCCATCGACACCGGGAAGCCACATGTCAAGCCAAAATTACATGCGGGAAGGAAGCCCTTGGAAGGATTTTTTTCCAAAGAGGGCAGGAGGGCCTAGGGAGGAATTTTGCCAAAGTGGAAAATAAATGGGCCAACGGGCCCAAAGAATAATTTTAATAAATATTAAGTTGGGCCACGGGAGTTTTTTCCATCTTCGCCACTTTTACAAAAGCACGTTTATAACTCGGGCCCACGGGCCTGGGGAGATTTCTTGTCAAAAAGAAAAATGCGAAGGATGTGGGCATGTGGGGGATTTTAGGAAAAAGTGAATTTCAGACTGTGGGACTACGAGAGGTTTTGTGATTTTGTGTCTTTTCACAAAAACAATAGTTTTTATTTTTAGGCCCACGGATCCGCTTTGCAAAGGTTACGTTTCACCATTTTGCACACCTCAATGCGAATCTTGAGAAAACCATATCTTTTGACTGGAATCTTAGATTTGAGAAAGAGAAGACCTTTTTGAAATGTATCAACCTTACCTACACCATGGGAGCCTGAATCTTTAATTTTGGCAAGGTTAGGTGGGTGAAAATTAGGAAAACATCTTTTAATCCATTAATGTTGAATTTGATTACTTCAACTACTAGATCGATTTGATTTGATACATCGTTCTTCCTTCTTCAACACGCCAAATAGAGATAGAGAGGTGGACTAGACAAATTGTAGGTAGATTTGCAAGGCATTAATGGTTCATGGTTGAGATTTCAGAGAAGACTCCCAGTTTTTGTCTTTCTCTCTCTCACCTTCATCATCTATATATTATAAACACTTCTCATTTGATAAGGGAGAGACAATCTGGGATGTGGAGAAACTTTGTCAAAGTTGTTTCCTGACTCCATTTGAGCTGTAAGCCTTCTCCTATGCCTGAAAAGTGTATTTGTGCCTTTGAGAACCCATGTAATGGTCTGTACACCTCATAAAAGCAATACAATCATGTTTTTGTGGTGTTCTTAACCCTTTCTCATGTTTTGTTGTTTCTTTGTGCCTCTCCATTTCGTGTTTGTTTCATGTGCATGTATTTCATGTTTGTAGGTGCAGGATGTTGTGCTTCATGGAGTTTCAATGGTGGATTTGGATCTGGGCATGTGTCACTTCTACATGACCTCCCTCATATCCTTTTCCCTGTTTCATCCTCCCTCAGCAGATTATCTCACCACTTCCTTTTCTGGTGTATCACCTCTTATAATAGGCTCTCTTTAACTCTCTCTCTCTCTCTCTTTGTCTCCTTGGAATGGTTAGATTAGGATAGATTAGGTCCTACCTGCACTGGAGTAGCTTGTGGCAAGTAGATTAGGAAGCGAAACCAGCCTTGTCTTAAGGTTCATATCAAGTTCGTAAGTCCCACATCTTGAGAGATGGTCGAATGATGTGCAATCACACCAAATGCCCCATCTTAGATACCATGAATTCTGGGGTACTGTGATTTTTCTCTAACAATTTAGCACACCCATTGGGACAAGTTTGAAGTACCTTATCACTTCATTTCATCAACTTGATGTATTATTAATGAGATTCACCTTTTGAGGCACATGCAAGTACATCCGGTAACTCCATCTGATCAAACAAGCCATCCTATTAGTTGTAGACCTTCTCCCCATCCATTTTCATCCTTTCTTCCTCCACCTCTCCCATTTTATTTCATTCCATGAAGTTGTGCAATCACGACTTCATTCCCCTCATGGAATTCACACCTACAATAGTTTATTCCCCTCCAATGTGTTTCCCAACTCCTCTAGATCAGCATTACGATTAGATATAGAACCATTATGATTATCCATATGAGTAGTGTCAAAAACATTTTGGCCAAGGAGCTTATCGAGAGCAGGGGTGTGCGTTCAAGGTGATAGCTACATGGAAAATGCTGATTTGTTGGAGAAGATTCAAGGGATGGAGGTGACATGGTGCATTTAAGGGCTAGAACACATATGAAAGCATTAGGGATTGGTTACAGTGGCACCTTGTCCATGGGTCAGCCCTATACAAAGGCATTACAACCCTCATGAGAAGGTTGACTTCATATTTGAAATGCTGCCTGAACTTGCACCATAGATTGAGGAAATTGAGGCATATGAGAAAATTGCAAGACAATCTTGTCAATGGGTAATTCAATCACGAGCTCCTTGTCCTTCATTTTCTCTTTCTCAAGCTTTACCATTTCAGAGTGTCAAGAGTCAATCCCCCCAGTTGCTTCCCAAGTGTTGATTTCCCTTCTCAATCTCCCGATATTCCATCCCACCTCAATTCCTCTAACCTTTTCCCTCCCAAGAAGTCATTACCTCCAAAAACAAGGATTTCCACCCCCTCACCACCAAAAACAATATAAAAACTAGTTGAATCCTAGCCTACCACTCCTCCTTCTTTCCCAAGTCGATGTTGGGAAGAGACTCAAGATTCCAGTCAAGGAGAACAAAAAAGAAAAGAGGAACCCAACAGAGAAGAAATGATAGAAAATCTGAAGATTTGCACTCCGAGATTCTGAATTACAAATATCCCTTGATAGTTAAGTCAACAGAGGAGATCAAGGTTGAATAACTAGTGGTGGCTAAGGCTGATTTTGCAGCAGAGGAAGAACAAGAAGAAGATCAACAATCTATTTTCTCTCAATGCAAAGTGTCCATAATGGCACTTTTTCGAAGAGCATGCTGATCCAATCCAAGTTGCACAACCATTTAGGATAGAGGAAGAACAACTAGCTCCAAGTCCGATTGAAGAGGAGTAGCTGGAATATATCAAATCGAGTTGATGCAACTTGATGAAGAAAGCATCATTGAAGTTTTTTGCTTTCATTTGAAGAGCTTGATTTGATTGATGAATTCATGAAGGAAGAAGAATAATCAGCTCCAAGTCCAGTTAAAGAGGAGGATGTGGAGGTGACGAAGACACCTTCAAAGGAAATGAAACATGAGTCAATTGTGTAGACACCTAAAATTTGCTTACACTTAGCATTTCATCCAATCTAATAAATTAACGACATTTCGTTAATTCCCCATACTTTGCTCCATTCTCGAATGCCCATTCATGACACTCTTTTGGTCGTATTCCTCCTGTAATTAGCTTATTTGGTTAATATCTCTCTTATTAGCTAAACATTCCTCCTTTTGACCATTCGTAACCTCCTTAGTTCTTTCTAGACCACTTATATTTGCTTCATAGGTTATCTATCACCACAATTGGTTATCCAGACCCCTCCCAACTCTCAATGAGTCTCTAATCACTTGTTAATTAAGTTTAAATATCCTAATCCTAGCTTAACTAATCCTAAAGCATGTTTATCCTAATCTAATACTAAAGTTCTTTTTAGAATTTAGTCCCACATGCACCCAAAGTTCAAACTCTTCCATTTGGAAAACTATAAATACAAGGCTAAGCCTACCCATTTAACTTACACCTTCACACCTAGGATATCTTATTAACACTAAGAACACCTAGTTTTGGGATTCCATTTGTATTAGCTTTAAGCTATAAGAACATTTGGATCTTGGCCATACTCCATTGTTGAGAGCTCCTCCATCTTGCATCCATCCATTCTAAATATAGTTAGTAAGGGAAGATCTAAAGCTTGGCCATGTAGCCAACTTGGAGAGATTTCTACACTATTTTGGGAGTAAACAACACACGATTTGATTACTTAGAATCTAACTAGGTTCACTTTCATTAAGATTTCATAGAGTAGAGAGTAGTATACATGTTAGTTTTTGATGTTTTTGTCAAAGTTATAATGCTTGCATGTTAGTTTCTCTTGTTTAGATCTAATCTCATGGTGCATGGATGAGTTAGCAAAGCTTTGAAGTTCTTTATCCTCATTCCATAGCTTTTGCAACTTTCCATTGCATACATTTGGAACACCCGGTGGGACTCTTACTCCATCCTCCATTAATGGAGTCATTTTGAAGCTTTTATTTTAGTTTCTAAATTTTTTAATTTCAATGTTTCTAGATTAGTTTCAAGCTTTCTAGATTATTTTTTCAAAGTTTTTTAGATTAGTTTCAAGTTTTTAATTTCATTAACCTTTCCTGTATTAATAGATAAATATCAAGTTTATTAGCTAGTTTAAGTAGGATTGTCTTATTTTTCTACTCTTTACTAGATAAAAGGAGGTGAAGTGCTACCAAAATTGAACCAAATTGATAAAAATTTGATATTTTTGAAAAATCCAGTGTTTTTTTAGCCACCTATAGGAAAGGGAGTGCACATACCATTCTATGTGCACTGTACAACTTCATTGTCATTTTTGATGAAGCACATAGGAACCCATTCGGTGGTGCACATGCCCAAACTGTGGTGCACATGCCCACACCATGGCACACATGCCCAAACTATGGCGCACATGCCCAAACCTTAGAGCATACATCATTAGCAATCTTTTGGAGGCCATAACTTTTACTCCCGAACTCGAAATGACTCCATTTTTTATGCGTTGGAAAGGTATTAAAAATAAATACACAATGGAATCATAAAATTATAATTTTGACTTACAAAAAAATATGGTTTACATTATTAGGTAAATAATCATTTTCTAATGTATCTTAAAGTCTAACAAATTATTTCTTAACTATTCTAACACTTTGAAAGGTTTTTGTGACAATAATCAATTCGTTGAAGGGTTTTGTTTGTTATTTAAACTTGCATAACTTAAGTTTTTTCATTTCTTAGCTTGAATAAATCTTGTAAAGTGTGTATGCTCTCTCCTTGCGCCTTTTTGGTGATCTTGGAGATCAAAACACTATTTCAAACTTTATGTCATACTTTAAAAACTCTTTTTCTATGATGCTAAAAAAGTAAAATAGATTTCCATATGATTTGTCTTAGTGGAATTTTCACATTGCGTATGCTCTTCCTTCACGCCTTTTTGGTGATCTTAGGAATCAAAAGCAAAGTGTAAATTCTCTTTCTTAAGTTTACAAATGGAAAACTACTAAACTCATTATCTATAGGACCTAATCACTTGTCAAAGAAAGGAGACAAAAAAAAAAACCCTCTAATACACGTGTTTCTTGTAGGTTGCCAAATGGTGTGCCACTTAAAACCACATTTAAGTTAAAAAGATAAAAATACACCATATTCAAAACATTGTATTTCAAGTTTTTGAAAAGGGTACACCCTCTCCGCTCAATCGGAACATACCCCCTTTGGAATAACACCATAAGATACAACAATGGGGGTGGTACCAAGAACCCCAAAGTAGTCCACGCAAGAGGGAACCTTGTGGATGAAACGGGAAGTGCTCCGCACTACCTACTTGACTAGTTTTCCTTGTGAGTTAGTGTTACAAATTTTTCCATATCGTGACCCTAGCAAGAGTACACGATGGATGCAATTAGTGCCCACTGTACTTGAAGGGGGAAAAGCCGAGATACTCCCAAATTAGTCATTGTGACTTTTGGGTAAATCGTGCCTACTCTTAGACAACTTTGTAACACCTAGGACAAGAGAACCACCTAGGAAAATATACTTTCACGGAGACCATTTTGACCAGTTCAAAATGGTGTTGATGTTGTGAGCCATTATTCACCACGAAACATGTGATGCATTACTTTCTCTTAGTTTTTCACTTACCCTAAGGTAAGGTGAAACTCTGCCAAAGTGAGGCCAACATTTTTTACCCCCATTTGATCTACTTCCTTCACTTTATTTTGACACTTTGTTCATAAGAAGAGGAGTGACTACCTTTGTGTTATCTATTGATTTTTTCACCACTTTTTTGTCTGTTTACACCAATCCATGTTTACGCATGGGTTACTTAAACATATAAAGTGTGTGGAGAAAAATTTATATCATTGGTATCCTTTGTTATCTTGATACCCACATCAGGATCGTCATCATAATTAGGATTGATTCATCATTTTATCTCCCTTTGACATGTTCCTCGTTTGCATTATCTCAACACAATTAACATACTTATGTCATGTTTCTCGTAAACATGATCAAGTGTCCGCATTGTGGCGTTATGCTGCCCACGTTTTAACACATCTTAGTATACTTTGACTTATTTTTATTTCAAACATTGTCCCAAATTTTGAAATGTTTAGCTTAATTTTTTTGCATCATTTCGATACCAATTTGACAGTAATATCTCGCTTCTCCAAAAATATTGATAGACGTGTCCAATTGGTGTGGTTACTGTCTTACATTTATAAACTTTACCCTTTAACATTTAGGCCTTGTTGGTTGTTGAACTTGTCATGGTATCCTTTGATTAGGAGTCACATATACCCTTTGTTAATATTTATGCCTTATTAATTTTGCGCTTGACGTAAATATTGGCATTATGTTGATCACCTTTGCATCGAACTATCACTTTGCACACGCATTTTCATATGGTGTGTATTTCCTTGTTGATTGGCTTTGTGTTTCAAACTTGCATGATTGTTCCATGTGATTATTCATTCATAAAAATTATTTTCTAGGAAAATCCCTTTGATCTCATCAATATTACATCATCACAATGTCTATTTTCTTTAGACTTTCTTCATAAAATAATGCACGCATATCAATACTTACAAAATGTCTAGCGAAGTTATCATTATGCTTCCCTAAATCAACATGTCACTTCCTTCCCTTTAAAGGAGTTCCATCACAATGTCTAGATTTAGAAATTTTTGCTTAAAAAGACGCCAACAATGACTCGACTATCACGCGGTTCCCCATACTTAAAAAAATATGGGACCTAGGTTTAACAATTCAAATCAAAATATTCCCATTACAACTAAACCTCATTTGGTTCTTCGTAGTAGAAATCCCATACGGGTAACTCATTCCCCACCTTAATCTCATAGTCGGTGGTATGATTTAGACACTTCGATCCAAATTATTATTCGATTTCCCCCACTCTTCTTCTAACTCTAATAAAAAAATCATCATATTCTCGAGGATTCCAATCAAAATATTTCCTCCGACTCTTCTAATGATTCAGATCAAACTACTATTTGGATTCATCTAATTTGACTCCTACTTCATCTAATGGGACTCCGGTGTCATGGTCCTCCCTATCTTCATAGGACCCTCTTCATCATACATTTAATATGATTCCTACGTTGTGGTCCTCCATTTCTTCACAGAATCCTTTTATCACCACCTAAACGATGTCTTATTCGTTTGAATATACACGAGACTCCAAATCCCTCCAATTAAACATCTAATACAATTCTTGAATCACAGTTCTCTCTTTCTTTGCAGACCCTTGTTATTATTCATCGATGCAATTCTTGAATCATGTCCTCCCCTTCTTTGTAGGACCTTCTTCATTAATCACCCCTAATATATATTCCTTCTTTGAACATTCGTGTGACTTAAAGTCCTTTGAGTCAAACATCCGAATCGATCCATGCGTCACAATCTACAAAATTTGGACTTAATCCTACTAGTTTACTGCACCATATACCATCATATAGGTAGGTCCACGCAACCTTCTTCTACTCAAGAGACATCTAACTACACATCTTATTCCTCCCCACATGATCTTACTCTATCAATCATCATTAAACATATTCTAAGTATTTGAAACCAAGTGAACCTCTTTATTCCAATCAACCCCTAGTGGTCGATCAACGAATCATATCGATTGACATTTTTCGGAATGAAGAAACAATCAGGGCATTTATAGGGTCACATGAAGATATTACTTTAGAAGATTACGAATAAGGATTCTCTCAGAGACTTCAATGTGCCCACATATTGTGAGGAAAAGGATGATTCTTTTTATCAAGAAATAGAGAAAGATCCTCTAATCATGCAACATGATCCTCCTCTTATTCTTCCAACTTCACATTCTTCATTATGTGATGAAACTCTTGGTCTTGCATTGATCCATGGCCTATCTTTTCATCACCGAATAACTCCTTGTCTATCATAATTCCTCAATCACAATCTCTTATAGGGTCATTTCCAAGTATCCCTTCATCTTCATCTAGGTGTGGGTAACCTTCTAGTATCCCTCACTCTCGCTATTTGTGGGACATTTTCGAGTAGTTCACTATCTTTTATTATTGGGGAATGTTCAAATAGACCTTTTTCTTCTAGGAATTTATCACCCCGGGTAGTCCATCATCTTCTATTCTTGGACCGCAGCCTACTAGCCCATCATATTACATCTATGGGTCACATCCTAGTAGCCCTTCTTCTTCTATTATTAGGCCACATCCTAGTAGCCCTTCATCTTCTATCTATGGGTCACATCCTAGTAGCCCTTCTTATTATATTCTTGGGCCATATCCTAGCAGCCCTTCATCTTTTATCTATGGCTCACCTCCCAAAGATTCCATCTTCTTCAATCCTTGGACCGTATCCTTTTCATTCATCACATTATTCTTCTACTAAAGATTATGGGATGCCCACTTCCATGCCTCTCATCAATTCTAAACATCCACATTCTTCTCTCACTTCTTGGGATCAGACAAGTCAAGCATTAGCTTATAAGAAACCCATGCACGTTCTTTATCATGCCAATGATCATAAAATCCAAAATCAAACATGATTCATGAAAGTAGACCAACGTACCCATCAATTATGGTGTAAAGTGAAAAAACCTATGGATAGGGAACTCAAATTCCCACATACAAAATCCATGTTTTAGGATAAATCACAGTGATTTGTTAAGTGTGAACTCCCCGATCATCGAAATTGGGGAAAACATGACTCTTGATAAACAAACACGCTTAGTATCTCTTATCAAGGAAATTTCAACCATCGTTGGCTGATATTACGTGCTGCAAAGTGACTTTGTTAGTCCCAACCTCTTAAAACTATGAAAATCTAAAAGTAAAAACAAATAAAAAATATAAAAAACATTGAGAAAACACAAGAAAAATCAAAGGTAAAAATATCAAACATTACAATCAGGTATTACGTACACATGGATTTTATTTCTTCGCTTCCTTTCTATTCTTATACAAGTCTTCCTACCATTTTCATCCCTTTGGTGATATTTTGGTTAGCCTATTTGCACGCATTTTGTGACATTTATCTCTATGGTATTTGTTTGATCTTGGTCTTTCATCACCTTGGTAAATTAAAGAACGACTGACCTCTTAGAGATCCTATCACATTCAATATCTAATACTAGCCAATGTCACCATCACAATCAATTTCATATCCTTCCATCAATCCATCGTTGTTTCTTAACCCCTTATCAAACAAGACAGTTGAAATAAGTTTTGTAAAGCAAATAAAACAAGATCAATCAAAATAAAAAGCACAAAGCTACAAAGAAAATGAAAATTGATATATTACTCTCTCTTGGGGTATTTCCAATAATATCTATCAGGCTATAGACACCGACTCACAATAGAGAAATGTTGTGATTAGAATCAAATACATCTCCATCGGGATATGGACATCTGGGTGGTAGCAAAGCAATGTACAACTATCCTTCCACCATACATTCACAAAATCGACTTTCAAAAAAATCATCCCTACACATTGACTAGGTGTCTTCACTTGTTGTCTATTAAATATTCCCTTTAAGTGGTAATTAATTTCCACGTGCACGCACTGGGTCTCTATGAGAAAAACAGGATTAGTATGTTACCAAGTGTCTTTTTTGGACCTTGTTCAGACTCTTACTCTAGTCTATATCTTGTCTCATGATTTTTACCTTTTGCTAATCACTTTTTCATCATGAGGCTTCTAAACTACATTCATATCATTCACATCATTCTTATACTTCGCTCAAAACATCCATGTGTATAAGATTACTTGTTTGCCATGATTGCGGACACATTTGTCACCTTTCACAAAAAAATTCTCCTTCCTTTCTATCATGTGCTTTTAGGCCAACTTACGTTTGGGGCATCCTTGCTTCTTCCTGAATTTCACCTGGTTTGTGTTCATCATCATGCTAAACCTATCCATAATGGCCTTGGGTCCCGCTTCTACCTGTGAAGATTTTTCCTTTAAATACTCCCACCTAGTCGTTGGGGCATTTTTACATCTTCACCTTTCTCATATGCATGTGGCCTTATGCCCTTGTACATCTCATCTATCACTAGGGTCATCCATGCTTCCACATCTTCTTGTACATAGTTTCAGAAAACATTCAAATATGTTAGAAAAATCCTCCAAAAAATTCAAATATGTTAGAAAATTAAAAACATTCAAATATGTTTCAGAAAACTTCTAAACAATATAAATCATCCTACAAAATGTCGTTCTTTGGTTCTTTCTTATTCTCATCATAAACGACCCACGGATCATCTTGATCTACCTCCATCAACAAAAGCTAGGTTGCTTACTATGTCTATACTCTGGGGCACAATGAGTTTCTGGTACTGTTTTGTAGTGCACATTTCTTTTTCATCGGATATAATTGTCCTCCATTATTCCCTTTACATGTATCCTTGCTTGCAGCACCATCATTAACCCTTTTCGTTAATATGAATAGGTTGAACTAAAGGTTGATAGCAAAAACATTACATTATGTTTCTCTCGTTAGGTTAGTTGGTTTACTTTCTCATATTACATTGCATTTTGTTTGTTGCATGGAGTTACGCATATTTTAATTTCTCGTATTGCATTAGATTTTGTATGTTGCATGGAGTTGGTGTTTTTAGCAATTGACATTTTGTTCGTAGATGGATTTTCATGTCATACTACACTTTTGTTCATTCTTTTTAATAAGGACCAATGATGAAGATCTTTAGCAATATGATGAAAAATAAAGTTGTTTAAAAGGCACTGGATGGATGTTAGCTCATTCCCTCTTCCTCATATTCCTTTTTTATTCTATATCCCCTTTCTTCTTCACACTATTATTTCTTTTGTTCTCTTCTTGTCATCTTTTTAATCGTCAATCGAGTTCTTCTATCACCCCATCAACAATCAAGGGGCATCCTCCATTCTACTCATTTTTCTTCTATCCCTTCAAAAAGTTCTACTTTTTTATGCTTGTCTACTTTCTTTGAAGTGACGTTGCTTACGTAAACCCAAAGAGGGGAAAATGTAGACACCTAAAATATGCTTACACTTAGCATTTCATCCAATCCAATCAATTAATGACACTTCGTTAATTCCCCATACTTTGCTCCATTCTCGAATTCCCATTCACGACACTCTTTCAGTTGTATTCCTCCTATAATCAGCTTATTTGGATAATGACTCTCTTATTATCTAAACATCCCTCCTTTTGACCATTCATAACCTCCCTAGTTCTCTCTAGACCACTTCTATTGGCTTCGTAGGCTATCTATCAATCACAATTGGTTATCCAGACCCCTCCCAACTCTCAATGAGTCTCTAATAACTTGCTAATCAAGTTTAAATAGCCTAATACTAGCTTAACTAAGCCTAAAAATGTTTATCCTAATCTAATCCTAAAGTTCTTTTTATACTTTAGTCCCACATGCACCCAAATTTCTCGTTATCCTACAAAATTGACAAGGGAAATTTGCAGTAATTAAACATACCCAAAATTGTAAGGTCTTTGTCATGTTGGAACAACGTAACACGTACCCCAATGATGATACAGGTCTCCTCACAAGGTGTTTGGGATCTGAAAAATCTCCCCAAGTGTGCGTTAACATCCCGCATGCCCCGCTTAGCCCCCGCGTGCTTTTTTTTCTCTTTTTCCCTCTTTTCTTGGCCTTTTTCTCTTCAGATTCTGAAACCGCCGCCCGCATGGGCGGTGTCTTGTGACCGCCACCCTAAGCAAGGCGGCGGTCCTGTAATCGCTACCTTGCTCAGGGCGGCGGTCCTTTACGTGTTTTCCAGAATGCTCTTTTAACACGACTCATGTAAATTTCAACGTTTACCAACTTTTTTCACCGCCATAAGCTTGCATTAATGATTCTGGTTCCATGGAATAGTGTTTTGCCATTGTTTATAGTTTAAGAGTTCAATTTTGTTTTTACCTTGGGTAAATGCAAATGCTATAAATAGATGGCTTGTGCTAAAGCAAATGGCCCCTCAAATTTTCCTCTGAATTTCTCTTTGCAATAGATTAGTCTTTCATTTTGCTTAGAATTCTTAGTTTCATTCATTGCATGCCTAGTTAGTATTGTTTTGTTGTTAGGAAGCCACATATCCATCTTGTGTAGGTGTTGTTGATATTTCATCCAATCCATTGGAGTAGAATATCTTGTTTTCAATAGGAAGCCATTAAAGTTGTAGGTTTTGTTCTTCAAGCATAATAGTTTCAGGTTCTGGACGTTTTATGTTGCATGAATCACAATAAATCCCGCTAGGATTTGCATAAGCCAAGCTTTGTACTCTTGCGCTATCCCTCTCCTACTCGCATTGTATTCAGTCTATATCCTAAGCTGCCTTTGTGCCAATATCCATTTCTATTGATGCTAGCATTACATGCTTTTCTGGATCTACGTGAACATGAAGGAATGAGGAGATCACACTGAGGGGACAAAAACACACACACACCATTGGATTCACCACTATTCTGCAGAATCCAGGTTCTAGCTTTCAAAGTTCTAAATTAGAAGCATATCAAATAGAGTAGCCAATCACTTTATTTCAGTCAATTTTACTTTCGATATTAACAGGAAGTTTTGGGGATTGATATTTTCGAGAGACTATGATTCATTCCTCACTTCGAGGTAGGGTCGAAAGTCTTGCAAATAGACTAGATTAAGTATTTCATTATTTAGAATAGGTTCACAACAGCTGCATAGAAAAATAGCTATACTCGATTATTTTGTTTGTTTTAATTTATTATTTTAGTCATCAATTCTAGATATATTAAACAGCTTACTCTTTTAAATTTGTTCAATAGTTCATCGTAAAATACAAAAATAGAGAAATCATATATGCTATAGATATATTTCACATAGTTAAATTTCACTTTGCTAAAGTTAAATTTACATTGTTGCTTTTTTGTATGCTAATCACGGGACCTAGGAGCCCAGAGAATACGTATTCGAGCCAATCGTGCCCCAACCCAATCTCATCATAGCAATAACTGATATAGATAAAAATAGCAAGATCCAAGTATTCCGAACAACGGTAAACGTACAAAAATTGATTCCCGATTAAATGGGTTAAACATAAAAGATGACAAAGCGCATACGTTTTGGTCGAATCAACCAAACTACAGATTACCCTAGATTCATATCTGCATGACTGTAGAAGGGTTTGAAAGAGAGCAGACATTTTGTTGTGACCCTTTGGTTCCACACCATGATGCAGAGACACTCTCACATATATAGATACCAGAACTTAAGAATTCAGGTTGCACAAACACCTGTAAGATATTTTGAGAAGATCACACATTTATTGATTCTGAATATAGAAGTTGAGAAAGCATACGATTACTGGATACTAGGGATTAGGGACTAATTCCATATATGACCATAGCATGTCCATAACAAATACGAATCTACGGTTGTGACCCACAAATCCCACAGCCCAACAAATCCATAAGTGAATCAGACATAGGCGTTGGCCTACGTATACTAGTATTCCGGTCTGCTCCACTTCCACCTATCATCATCGAACAATTATCCTTATTATACATAGCAGCTAACAAAGCTAAGGAGTTCGGACTAGGCCAGAGAATCGCCCATAGAGTCAATTATATTTACCATCCACCCTATGACCTTATCTGGAGATATACATGAAACTATCCCAGGTTAATTTCCATGTATTCCACAACCTATAGACCGAATCATGCCAGAGCTTGATATTGATTGGAGCCTTTGAGTAGTCATCCTTGCTGATCGATCTATCACACCGATTAAAGTTAGGAGGGATTTCTTTCCTTAGATTCGTAATTTCCACTCGTGCGTGTCGAGACATTAGATTTCATAACTAGTTTGTCTGCATCCCACACATATTCCATCCCCACCAGCTATCTCGGCATGACCTCGGGAGGTCGGGTGCGAGGAAGAGTTACTTGTAGATTCCCAAGCTTGCTTGTCACTTTTCCATTGTACAAAATTGGTGAACCCGACATGAAAGTTCCTACTTTCTAAATCTAGAATCTTATTCTTACTTGTGTTGTCAAATTGTTTTACTTTTGTCTTCTCCGTCTCATCGACCTTCACATCAGCTTCACCAACAAAATTGGTGAACCCGACGTGAAAGAAATAGTTCTTCCCCATTTATTTTCACTTCTTTCGTCCACTTTCACTCCTTCCCATTATTCTACGGGTATTCCTATACCCCCCGAATATGTTAGGATTCGATGCATATGCCAGACCCCTCTTGGGTCTTGAGGCATACTACGCCCAACAGAATAGACAATCATCACCCTTGCTCTCAGTATGGGGTGATAACTACTCAACTAACCAGTTGTCAACACAAACTCCAAGGATCAGATATAACTCATCTTTTCAAACAGAAGAGTTGGATCAGTTCACTCAAACACGGAAAACAGAGCCTTCAGGCTCGAATAATATGACGCTCATAGGAGAATCAAGTTCATCTCCTCAGGTACTACTTAGACCACAAATTAGTAAACAATCAGACTCATACCCGGGTTTAGATGATGAACATTTGGTATGTTATTCCAGGAATGAACAACATTCTCTAAATATGTACCCACCTATAGGAGGTTTACAAACACAACCGAGGTCTCTTTTCAAGGAAATACCTCCATGCCACTACATATAGGAAATGCTCTCGGGGAAACTTGGCAGGGCAATGATTAATTCATAGCAGGATATCACATGCCTATACAACACCATGATATACAACAAACTTTGCTAAGGAAAATACCATGACTTCACCAAATGAAGTCATTTCAACGTTAGTAGAAAAAGTGAGGGATTAGAACTTGCTTAGGAAAATCACCGTTCTCGGTTCATGTAGGCGTGAACTCCGATCCGCCACATCGTCCTAGCTAGGTAGATCTCCTCATAGGAATAGGCATGTTAGGCATGACTCCTCGCATTCAAAACAAACCTCAACAAGAGCTTCCATTTCTAACACCGTTCGACACCTCCTAGTCTAGTACAAAATAATCCATTTTTGGACAATACCCCTTCATACTTAAACATGTACTCCAAATCACCTCAAGGGGATATGTTCTCTCTCCCTAAGCATGGTTCCTCAAACGCAGGGGTTTCCTTACGCCCCCATTAACACATATGCTACGCCATATGAACAACCCATTCCACCTCCGCTCCTCGTAGGCACCATAAATGGTCGAAACCTATATGATAGGGACTTACTGGAATATTTGAAAGAGCCCTTAGATTTCACCATACGAAGCATCATGCTTCCAAGACCTCTTCCCGATTTTCCCAAATATAAAGGAGAGGGAGATCCAAACACACATATCAAGGGTTACGCAAAAGCCATCCAATAACTACTCCCATGGGATGGGGTTGTTATAAAATATTTCCCAAAACTTTGGAAGGTATCACTCTCAATTGGTATTATAGAATACCTGAGGCTTCCATCCATTTGTTCAAGCAACTCATTTCAGAGTTCATCAAGGCATTTGACATGAACAAACTATTAAGAACAGGAATCAGGGAATTCTTACACATCAAGCAAGAACACAATGAATCTGTCGCCCATTTCATCCAGAGGTGGTGTACAGTTCTTTATTCTTCAGCAAGTGCTCCAAATATGGATCAGATGGAACTATGCAATTTATTCCTTCATTCTCTCAGCAGAGAAGTGAAGGAAGAAGTCTAGAAGTTTCCACTAAGGACTTACGATGAAGTACTTGAGAGCGCTCTCGAATAGATCAAGCGGCAATTGATAGTGGTCGCAAAACATATGGAGCAAATGGGAGGTTAATCACCTCCAACCAGAACACTACAACTTATCCTACTACCACGAATGTCAATCAAGGACCTAAAATCCTTAATAAAAATCACACAGTGTAACAACAGATGGAGTAACCGATCAACCTAAGAAGGTAAATGTTGTCAATACTCCATCACATATAAACAACCAACAAAACAACAACTTTACCCCGACAATCAATGAAGTGGATTTTAATCATCCACAGCAACAACAACAACAATGACGGCGGAACCTTATACAGGGTTCAAGCCAAAGCTCAACTGGTTATCAAAATCAAAATCAAAATCAAAAAAATCAAATGAAAAACTTTAATAGCAACGGTTTGATCAAAATTAGGGCCACAATACGCACTAAACCAACAAACTACGAATTACAATCCTAATTCGTATTGTGGTTTCCACAAAATTTGGGGCCATGACACTAGAACGTGCCGTGACTACAATAAATTTATACAACGCTTGCCAGAAGAACAGAGACAAATTTTCATAGATATGTTTTTGGCAGATCCTATGTCACCAGCATCAAATAATTTTACAGGGGCAGTTTCCTCTCAAAATGCACCCCTCAAGATCTTTAATGATCTGCTCCTAAATCACGATAACAATAGGATAAATCTAATTGGGACAACCAAGAGTGTAATGACAGGAAACAATGATCGTGAAGCCTCGACTTCACTAAATCCGTCAGTTGCGCCACAATTAGGAAGTCAGCCGCGACCCAAGATAGTTGGTCTAGTGGAGTTAGATGCTTTGAACTATCCATCAAAGTTGTAACAAGGACACGAGAGTATTTCTCTCTCGGCCAAGTCCAAGCCACTGCTGGGACTAATAACATCCGACAAATAGTAGCAAAACCTGTGGGTGCCTATGATTTAATTAACGACCTAACAAAAACCTTCTCACACATTTCATTTTTAGAATTACTAAAGAAATCTCCTGCCCACAGGGCTGCTCTTTTAGAGGCATTAGGTTTAGGTCATTTAATTAACATCACTCCACCTCCTGAAACACAGGTAAATCATATAGACTTTGATGTTCATCCTCCTGGCAGGCAGATAGGGATGTCGAATTCATATTCGAAATAAAAAAATGCCATCAGATGTTGAGATTGTAGGTGAGGTGATCCACCTTACATTTTCAAGTATGGGTTTATAACAACTATGTAAAGCGTGCTTGGTAGATGATGGGGCAGCGGTCAACATAGTCCCCTTCTCTTTCCTTCAAAAGCTAGGTTATGGAGAAACAAATTGTTCCACAGCTCAAAACACACTAAGAGGCTATGATAGCCTTAAAGCCACCTCAATTGGAACTATAATATTACCAAATACCTTAGGACCCAAAACCATCCTCACCGAGTTTTATATTATAGATCGGAAACTAACTATAATATGATCCTCAACCGACCATGGATACATCGCATGAAGGCAATCCCTTCTATGCTATTTCAAGAAGTAGGGTTTTCACACTTAGGAAAGATATTCGTAGCCAAAGGTGATCCAAAACCATTCGATGTACACATAGCTGACTTAAAGAAAAGACCAGGCGTGCACTCGAGTTTGAACTCCCAACAAACCAACTTAATAAACCTACCGACGCGAAAATAGAAGGAAAATTGGTACCTACAACAGATCTTGAGACTATGAGCCTAGTCAAGATGATCCCACCCTCAAAGATGAGGCAATCATTGTAGAAACAATATCATTAGGAACTACCTGCAAAAATCATTGAATTGCTAGAACATGATCTACTAATGTTTCTACCATTTGATTCTCAGTAGGCGTAAGGTATTCCCTAAGGGTTGGTTCTCTTCCACAGAGGATCTCTCGCATGGTGGAAGTAGAATGCGCAAACACAATAAATATCCCAACATCCATACTCCCGGCTAAATATTGGACTCTCCACTTTGATGGAGCTAAATGTCGTTATGGAGCTGGGGAAGGTATAATCTTTACATCCCCCGAGGGAAAAGTCCTACAATTTTCCTTTAAACTAAATTTCAAGTGCACAAACAATGGCACTGAGTATGAAGCCATCCTCCTTGGCCTCATTTTAGCCAAGCGGATCGGTGTTAGTAACATCAGGGTGTTAGGAGACTCACAATTGGTAGCAAACCAAGTCTCTGAGATATATGAAACCAAAGCCGAGCACTTACAACTTTACAAAACAACTGTATTAGATTTAAGCAAGGAGTTTGACTTCATATCAATTGAAGAAATCCCGCGAGAGAAAAATCTTCTCACTGATTCAATAGTAACCTCAGCGTCACGCTTTACTCCAAACAGTAAGTTGGAGGATACCCGTTTCATGGTATCCCTTCATACTGAACCATTGGTGAAAGCAATGTCAAGCCCTCTTTTAACGAACAGAGATGAGAACAAATCTACTATCCTAAAACACATTGATAGTGATACAACCACTCTTGATTACTTAAACGCTTATGCAGCGTTACATCTCTCCCATCACGTGATAGATTTGTCCTTAATCCCACATTCGTCTTCCTACTTCGGAAATCCCATGATGGAGCTTCCTTCACAAAAATAACCTAGCATATACTTAGTCGAGAATAAAGATGATCTGCAATTACCTCCATTCGCTCGAGTTTGAAGAAGGCAATGCCTCTTTAATTGAAGAAACAATTGTTATTAACATCGGAACGGAAGATGAACCAAGGATATTGAAGTTAGGATCCTCGTTAACCCTTGAGAAAAAGTAGAAATACACACTCATATCCTCAAGGAACATCAAAAGGCTTTCACATTTAGTTATAAAGAAATGACAGGAGTTGCACCGCACATTTCTGTACATAACCTCGTCACTAAATCAGATGCAAAGCCGATTAAACAAAAGTCAAGACCAATGAAACCTAAGGTAGCTCTCATGGTGAAAGAATAAGTAATAAAGCTCCTCCAAGTAGGATTCATCAAACCAGTCGATTACTCTCAATGGGTATCTAATATCGTTCCCGTTCTAAAAAAGAATGGGAAAATACACATCTGCATAGATTTCCGAGACATCAACAAAGCGTGTCCTAAAGACGACTTCCCGTTGCCATCCATTGATGTCGATGTTGATGCAACAACTGGATTTGAACTTTTGTCTCTCATGAATGGATTTTCGGGATACAATCAAATCAGAATATCTGAACAAGATCAAGATAAAACCATGTTTATAACTCCTTGGGGAACCTATTGCTACGCTGTTATGCCATTCGGTCTCAAGAATGCTGACGCTACATACCAGTGAGCTATGACATATATATTTCATGATCTAATTCATCAAATCATGGAATCCTATGTAGATGACTTGTTGGCTAATGCCAAGAAGCGTTGTGACCATCTCGAAGTACTTCACATCATTCTTTCATGTCTGATAGAATACAGAGTCACGCTAAATCTAGAAAAATGTGTCTTTTGTGTGACAGGAGGGAAGCTCCTAGGTTACATCATATCGTCATGAGGGATAGATGTTGACCCAACCAAAATTCGGGCTTTCCTCGAAATGTTCCCACCTTCGGATGAATCTGGAATCTGGTCATTTCTCGGAAAGCTTGGTGCAATCCGGAGATTCATCTTGGACTTAAGTTTCGCCATTCATCCAATCAACAATATACTCAAGAAAGATTATAGCATTGATTGGATGAAGATTCGCAATGAAGCTTGACGCAGATTAAGTGTTTCTTGGTATCACCACCCACATTAATGCCACCCAAGCCAGATCACCCATTAATTTTGTATTCACGAGCTACCAATGTCTCGTTAGCCTGTATGTTGGCCCAGGAGGATGATGACAAGAGGGAACACGTGAATTATTTCATTAGTCAAACATTTCTCAACTATGAAATGCATTATACATAGGCAGAATGAGAATGCCTCACCATAGTCTTTGCAACCAAATGCTTAAGACATTATATGCTAAATCAAGAAACAAGGGTCATGGTAAAAACGGACCATTTACAAACTTTCCTCATGCAAGGGTCCTTTTCTTAGAAGGTGGACGTTTTATAACCTTAATGGGAGAATTCGAATAAAAATTTGTAAATTAGACGTCCATTAAGGGACAAATCATCATGGATTGGTTAGTTGATAACCCATTAGATGGAGGCAATCTGGTAGACCTAGACTTTCCAGATGAATGCGTATACTACATTGAAACCAGACCTCCTATCTCTGAGTGTCCATGGTACATTGCTATCATTAATTATATCATGGACCATATGTATCCAGAAGGTGTTAGACCACAACAAAGAAGGTGGTTACACATTATCATAGATAAATATGTCATCATAGAACAAGTGCTCTATCGAAAAGCGTTCAATGGAATGCTTCTAAGATGTGTTGACACAAAAGAATCCAAGAAGATTCTCCACAAATCTCACAATGGAATGTGTGGAGGCCACTTAAGTGGCCATGCCACCGCTCATAAAATACATTGAATGGCCTATTTCTGGCCCACTCTAGAACACAATGCAATAGAGTTTGTACGCAAGTGTCATAAGTGTCAAGAGTTCTCCCATGAGATCCACATGCCGGCACAAGCTCTACAACCGATTGCTACTCCATGGCCCTTTTCTACGTGGGGCCTAGATTTAATAGGGAAATTATCTCCCTCGTCTACAGATGGACATAATTTTATAATCATGGCCACCAAATATTTTACTAAGTGGGTAGAGGCTATGCCTCTTACTAATGTACAGTTCTATAATCGCCAAGTTCATTTTGAACCAAATCATTTGCAGGTATGTTATCCCGCAAATCATTATCTCAGATAATGGAACTTCTTTTAAGAATGACGAAGTTTGTGAATTGTGCAATAAATTTAAAATAAGCCATCATACGGCCTCATTATATTACCCTCAAGCCAATGGATAGGCTGAGGCGACAAACAAAACATTAAAAGCTATTCTCCTTAAAATGGTGAAAGAAAACAAATGAGATTGGCATTTGAAGTTATAACCGGCCTTATGGGCCCACCGAACCTCAATAAGAACACCAATAGGAGTGAATCCCTTCTCGCTAGTATTCGGGGCAAAAGAAGTTCTCCCGCTTGAGGTTGAAATACCCAGTCTCTGTGTTTCATTGCAAGGGATTCTAGATGAAGACGCTTATTGAGAAGCACGTCTCTCCCAACTAGAAATCCTAGATGAAGCTAGGTTAGATGCTGAACAGTGGAACAAAGTCTATGCTGACCGGATGTGCTGGTAGTATAACAAGAAGGTCTATGAAAACGACATATATGAAGGTGATCTATTTTTAAGGCTAGCACAGGCCGGATCGACAAAAAGACCAGTGAAGGAAAGAAGTTCCATCCCAAATGGTTGGGCCCATACCAAGTCATGAAGGACTATGGAAATGGTACATACCTCTTATGTACGCTAGAAGGTGAGGAATTTGGTGAAACAGTCAATTCCCTACACCTCAAATGATTCTATGCATAAGAAACTAGCACTACTTATAATTATATCTACATTGCATCTTCATATAGATTAGGATCATTTTGTCCACTTGTTTCGTACAAAAATTGTGATCAAAGAATTTGTTCTCAAATCAATTCATTACAAACTCATGATGTTGTTGGCATAAACGCTCTAATCATACTTATCTATTTCCATGATATCATCAAATTGTCTGGAATCATTTCATCAAATAAAGCTAGATATGACAAGGTCTTAACGGTAACCATGCCAAGATCCGCGGTTTTATTCTCACTTTTGGTTTCTTCTTAGGATAGGTTTCTTGCCTATGGTCTATTCCGAAGCTTCATAGTGTCAAATCTATCCATATATATATATATATCTTTGGAAATAAGAACACACCGACATTTTTCTCAAATAAACAAGTCAAATATAGAATCAAACAGAAAATTTTAAATTTACACATTTCCTTGCCCCACCAACCTTCGGTGATGAGCTTACGTCTCTTACTAGTGACATAGGGTTGGGAAAGGATGGAAATTCCCTTACTCACCTATGCCTTGCCTATGGTGATAAACACACGCTTGTTACTAGTAGCATGGGGCAAGGTGTGGGGGGTCCTCTTGACAAGTAAACGCAAAAGGTCATAAGCAAACAATTCAAACCTTGAAGCTTTGAGTCAAAAACAAATGAATCAGATGTTCAAAATTCCAAAAGAGTTAAAATCCTAAGAACCCAGATTTTGTCTACTATGTGGCCATCTATGGATCTAAGTCTAGATAAACCACAAAGCAAGTTGCATCCCAAAACTATGAAGTCACTCAAGTGGAGTAGGCTTGTGGTATCCTAATTTGGTTCCGCCAAAGCTTTGTCTATCTTTCATCAATATCATTTCAACACATTTCATAACTTGCGCCCTTCCCAACTCTCGGTGATGAGCCCTCGCATCTTACTAGTTGCGTGGAGTTGGGAGTAGGGGCAGGTTTATCTACTCATCATATCGGCTTATCTTCACCACTTTTCCAAAACAAATATGAAGTGTTCAAAATTGCTTATAGAAACTAAGATTCAAAATCACATTGTATCTACATTATTATATATCATAATCATGAAATAAAAAAGGAAAGTAAAACATTTGTATCATTTATTCTCCATTGCATACATTCTAAAAAGCATATAAGCATAATATCACAGTTCACACCAAGAAAGTAAATGCAAGTAAGCCATAAATGCCAAAAGTCTGATCAAAGAGAAGATATATATATATATATATATAAATGGTCAAAGTTTATGTACAATTCCATCATGCGCTAAGCATGGTCAAAATGCTCAAAGAGCCTAGGATATACAAAAGAATATATTTTACAAAATCTAGGAGAGCCTAGTGGCTTCTCAATCCCTACGAGACCCTCTAAAGGCACACGTCCACGCCTAGGACTCCAGCTACGCCAAAGACTCCGAGTGTAAGGAGGGCTTAGAATCCCGAGGGGAAGCTGTTGTCTCACCATGAGAATGACTCCTCATCAAGCACTCGGTTGTCCTATACCCTGCTAGCTCGTGCGGAGAGTCGATACCATCCCGGCCACATGCCGATCGGGGAAAAGATGTCGTGTGTCTACCAACTTCGAGGGCTCCCAAGATCCATAGATAGCTCGCACGGGTCCTCTCCATGGGGATCATCGTGGTATCGGTGCATACCTCGCGAATAAAGTCTCACCACTCATCGACGGTCTCTACAAACAAAGGAGAAAACAAATTAGAAACAAAACAAGAGATAAAACACAAGAGTAAACAAAAGGAGGGATGGTAACTTGGATCACTGTGCCTCCAAGATGGATCTCTAGGGTCGGCACCCGCCTTCGGATGCCGCCCGATTGAGGTGCTACTCCTGTGACTAGAGCAACGTAGCGCCCGCAACAACTCATCCTCCATGCCATGGCCCTGGGAGAGTGGCTCCTCCGAAACCGAGTCACCCTCTCGCAATCCTGCTCGGCCCTCTCTACTCGCATCATATCCCGAGTATCATGCCACTCAAGATCGACTCTTCCTCTATCTCTCCCCATGTAAACTCCTCAGACTCAGAGTCTATGTCAATGGGGTCATCACTGCTATGGGTAGGACCCGTGGCAATCTGAAGCAAGGGTGCCTGAGGTGCACCAGATCTCCCTCGGGCACGTACTACCCTCTTGGCTGCAATAGGAATGCCGAGAGTAACAACCTGCCCAACCCCGTCCTCTAGGATGTCATCACCAATCCGGCACTATGATAATTCTTCACTGGGAACTCCTCGTGCTATGATTATTTACTAATGCATAGCCTTTAGTTTGGTGGATGTAATCTGGAAACAAAACAACAACATAACACAAGAATACCATCGACTATGATAAGACGGAATGATGACAAATCTGAAATATCAAAGTAAATTATAATATTAACATGAAATTGTTACAATCTCACCCATGAGGTACTTCAACAAGACTATGGGAGAAACTTTACAATTACACCTCTTGATGGCTTCTTCAACACACCTTTAAACTGATGCTTCCTTCGCACACTTCCTACAATATTTCTCACTACTTCCTTCTATGCTAAATGAGGGGGGTAGCCTCTCTATTGATAGAACTTCCAGGCTTATCCATCTTATCTCTAAGATAGGATAAGAAATCCACTCTGACGAATCATATTCCATACCTTAACTCTTATCTGTACATGTAAGCTTATCTTCTAAGATAAGATAAACCTTATCATTTTACATGGATTCCACATTTTTAGACTTTTTACAAATAAAATACGTAAAATATTTATGACCTCACTCCTTGTCCTTATTACCAATATAATATTTCTAATTCCTAATCACGTAGACCCTACTTCTCTAATTACCCAAACTTTGACATTTTAACATTACCGGACCACTTACGACAAATATTTACTTTTACAACATTCCTATTGTACTTTGTATCTACCGTACTCGACATTATTGGCGGCCTTTGCATCGATGGTGCTGTTATCTTCTATCAAACGCTACTACTAATTATATTAACAACATCATACATTAATGAAATATAAATTACGAAGGAAAATTTTAGTGTCGACATCTTCCCCTTCTAGCTTCTACTCCATCCTCGGAGTAGACTATTCTCGGTGCTTGGAAAATCTTCAACTTGTCGTGGTTGACCCATTTCGTAATGGGAGTTCCATCCAATTCCTCCGGTCAAGACGTACCATTTTCATTCACAAGCCTATTATTTTGTAGGGTCCCATCCATTTTGGAAGAAATTTTCTCTGTCTTCTTTTTTGTATCTGGAATCATATACTAGAACCAAGTCATTCACATGAAATGGAGACCACCGGATCTTTTGATCAAAGTATTCCTTCTACTTCATTTTCTTCTTATGGCTTGTATCCTTTGTTATTTCTCTCATTTCCTCCAGCAAATGAAGATGTACCAACCTTTCTTTTACTGAATCACTTTCATCCATCCTTTCATTTTTCATAACTCTCACAGTGGGAATATCAAACTCAATAGGAAGAACTGGATCAATGCCATAGGCCAACTGAAATGGGGAGTATCCTGTTGCTGACTTTGATGTTTCCCTATATTCCCACAATGTTAAATGAATCCTTTTATCCCATTTATGTACCTGCAAGGCTGCATCTTTTGCTAGAATTTGACACAACACAAAATTTGTTCGTTCCACCTGTCCATTTGTGCTTGGCTTGTATGTTGTTGCCTTCCTGTGCTTAATAGAAAACTTATTGACTAGGGCTTCTACCACCTCATTAATGAAGTGGCTTCCTTGATCTGTTATAATTTCTAATGGGCAACCAAATCTGGTGACAATGCGTTCATACATGAACCTTACCACTTCATCCATGGAAGCTGTTTTCAATGGCCTAGCTCCCACTTGGTTAAATAATGTAATATACTTATTTTGGTGTGATGTAGTTGGAAGTGGACCTACAATGTCTATTCCCCACTTTTCAAAGGGACCAAGGGGAAGAATAGGACATAATGGAGCTGATGAAGTCTTACGGTTACCATGTGTTTGACAAATATCACATGTCTTACAATAATTATAACAATCTTTAAAAAGAGTGAGCCGTTGATAACCTCGCATCTAAGATCCTTCTTCTTTGTAAGTTGTCAGAGAAGTTCCCTCCACATGTACCATTGTGGAATTCTTCTAGCATTTCCTTCCCTTGATCACGTCCAACCCTCTTGTACTATCCATCAGGTCCTATTCAAAATAATACTCCATGCTAGAATAGAATATGGATGACTAGCTTGAGTAATCTTTTTCTTAGTCTTTGCATTGGCACCATCAGGAAACTTGAATTCATTCAGATAATTCCAAATATCTATGTATTCACTAGGGATTGTGTCAAGGGATAACAATGCTGCATCGGGGAAATCATCATCATCATAAGATGATCCTAAACCATCATAGGCTCAAGAGAGTGCATCTGCATTGACATGCTTCTTTCCTGGCCTATCTATAATATCAAATTCAAATTCTTGTAGCAAAATTATCCATCTTTCTATCCTCCCTGATGGGTTAGGCTTATTTACAATATATTTTAGAGCCTGATGATCTGTTACAACTAGAAATTTTTTCCCTAGCAAGTAATTTCTAAACTTCTTTACAAAAAAAATGATAGCCAGAGCCTCTTTTCAGGTTATAGTATAATTTACCTCAGCATGCTCATTTGTCTGCTCCCAAAGTAAATTGGATGTTCATTCCCATTTTCATCCTTTTGGCTCAAAGTACTTCCTAGTGCTATATCTGAGGCATCAGTGTACACAATGAATGGCTTGCTCCAATTTGGATTCTTTAAAACAGGTGAAGACACCAGGGCTTCCTTCAGTTGTCCAAAAGCTTCATGCACCTTATTTCCTGGTTCATAAGTAACATCCTTCTTCAAGAACTGGGTTAGTGGCTGTGCAATCTTTGAGAAATTCTTGATGAACCTTCTATAGTAACCCACATGGCCTAAAAATGATCTCAACTTACTTCTATTAAGAGGAAATGGTAAATCTTTGATTTTTGAAACTTTATCAGATCAGTACCAATACCATCTCTAGATACAACATGCCCTAACAAAATGCCTTTAGAACATCCAAAGACACACTTTGTAGGGTTTAGTGAGGCTTGTGCTTCATCTAACCTTTGAAATGCTGTCTCCATTTGGTGCAAGTGGTCCAACTTGCTCCCATAGATGCAAAAATCATCCAGAAATACTCTGATGAAGGTCCCAATGTAGGGTTCGAACACCCTATTCATCAAACGCTGGAATGTTGTTGGAGCATTACACAACCCAAAAGGCATAACTCTATAAGCAAACGTTCCCCAAGGAGTGGTGAACATGGTCTTCAGCTGATCTTTCTCTGCTATACGAACTTGGTTATAGCAGCTGTATCCATCAAAGAAACTATAGCACTCCTAGCCCCTACTTCATCCAAAACAGGGACCTCAACCTCCTTCCTTCTTCAAGCATTGAGTCCACCTCGCAACTCCCGCCTCTTCTCAGAAGACATAGCCAAGAGTTGACCATATGTAATATTTGCAGGCCTTTTGGATAGATCTTCCAAGATGGAGTATGGTCCTTGCCCCTGTGAAATCAGAAAATCCTGCACTCCCAACTTTCTTCTCCTATGTTTCTTACTAGTTTCTTCTTTCATCTTCTTAGGATCATTTCCATCTTGATTATCTTTTTCTTTCTTTCTTTTTGTTACAAACACATCTACTTCATTATTTCTGCTCTTATCTACTAAATCAAAAGAATTCTGGGTGCTTTTCCTTTACGGATGTAGAAGCTCTATCTAGACAATTATACTTATAATGACCCTTTTATAACAACCATAACAAACAACTTCTGAAATATTTCTTTTTGGACCTCTATCTCCTCCTTGAGAACTAAATTCCTTTCCTTGAAGAAGATTAATAGTTAATTGACCCATCTTTTGAGCAGATCTTCATACTCAGTAGATGTACTAGGAGAAATATTTGTGCTCACCGAGAGTGGTTGTGGATTTTGGACCAAAGGTGCTTTGGTGTAGGCTCTACTTTAGCAACAATTTCTTTGGGCTCCTCTTCCATGCTTTCTTCTTGCCTTCTTGCAATCTCCTTTGCTTGTTCAATGGTAGGCGGTCATACTTCACTCGTTTCTGATCTTTGGCTTCATCCCAAGAATGAAGTGCTTACAGAGGAGATTATCCATGCCATTCATCAACCCATCCGCTAGTCCTTCCTTCTGCGGATCGGGCATCGAGCTTCCTCCTTAGCTCTAGAACACGAGCATGATAATCCCTTATCTTCTCCTTCTCTCCTTGGGATAGCTTTGTGATCTCGATCATGAGATCTGCATATTTCTGTTGTTCACCAAATTCTTCAAGAAAACTTTCGGGATTAATAAATCCCATGAATTTTTCACATTATCACCTAGTGTTTCAAACCACCTAAGTCTTTCGAACCATCCAAAAAGGTAGGAAAAAATTTAGTCCATTGTTCCCTTCTTATAATGCCATTACAAATACAAGATCGCTTAAAATCTTGAATGAAAGAAGAAGCATCTTCATTAGATTGAGCTGAAAAATCAGGAATCTTTCCCATTTTCAAAAGTAACCACCGTGTGAAATACCAACTCACACGTACAATCAACAAGACCTATGTGTACAAATAATTAGAATCATTATACTAGAAAGTGACTTTACACCTTTCTACAAAAAATAGAAATGACCACGGTAAACTATGGTAAAACTTGACTTACATGTGAAAAACCGACTTTCTTTGTGGTAAACACTATTCACGGTAAAAAGTGAAGTTACTGCGGTAAATACTATTCACGGTAAAAAGTGACTTTACTGCGGTAAATACTATTCCAGCAAAAATGACTTTACCATGGTAACTACTATTCATGGCAAAAATGACTTTACCATGGTAACTACTATGCACAGTAAAAACAAGGTTACCCTCTAATTGATTTTTGACTAAGTGGGAATATCTCTCCAGAAAATCCACCAACGAGGAATGGTCCTGCAACGGAACCAAAATGTCATCACCAATCTGACACTATGATAATTCTTCACCGGGAACTCCTCATGCTATGATTATTTACTAATGCACAGCCTTTAGTTTGGTGGATGTAATCTGGAAACAAAACAACAACATAATACAAGAATACCATCGACTATGATAAGACGAAATGATGACAAATCTGAAATATCAAAGTAAATTATAATATTAACATGAAATTGTTACAATCTCACCCATGAGGTACTTCAACAAGACTATGGGAGAAACTTTACAATTACACCTCTTGATGGCTTCTTCAACACACCTTTAAACTGATGCTTCCTTTGCACACTTCCTACAATTTTTCTCACTACTTCCTTCTATGCTAAATGAGGGGGTAGCCTCTCTATTTATAGAAATTCTAGGCTTATCCATCTTATCTCTAAGATAGGATAAGAAATCCACTGACGAATCATATTCCATACCTTAACTCTTATCTATACATGTAAGCTTATCTTTTAAGATAAGATAAACCTTATCATTTTACATGGGTTCCACATTTTTAGACTTTTTACAAATAAAATACGCAAAATATTTATGGCCTCACTCCTTGTCCTTATTACCAATATAATATTTCTAATTCCTAATCACGTAGACCCTACTTCTCTAATTACCCAAAATTTGACATTTTAACATTACCGGACCACTTACGACAAATATTTACTTTTTACAACATTCCTATTGTACTTTGGTATTGCTACCATACTCCACATTATTGGCGGCACTGCATCGATGGTGCTATTATCTTCTATCGACGCTACTAATAATTATACTTAACAACATCATACATTAATGAAATAGAAATTACGGAGGAAAATTTTAGTGTCGACGGGACCCACTCGGCCTCTCGAATCGACCGTATATTGGCGCTACCATGGGAAGCATGCCCATGTAGGGTAGGCCAAAACTGCGAGGAACTTGGCCAAAGGGGTGTATCTCCACTTGCCCCACTCTGTCAATAAGCTTCCCTGTGGTGGAGCAGGAGATCAAAGTAAGAGCCTCCTCGCCCCATATGCCTACCATGGTCTGATATGGTGTGGCCTCCATGTCATCGGTGGTCAAAGAAGCAACTGGCTGATGAGGTGCTCTGAGCACCAACATATCTGTCCATCTAGCTGCCCTCACAGCTCCGGGATCTATCACCTCTACACCTCTGCCATAGGGGATGAAGTGCTCATAGACCCAACTCATGACCAGGGTCGTGGTTCAAAGACTGCCCCTATAAACGGACTACCCTATATAAGTCATGGTAGGTAGTCCCAAGTATATACGCTCCTGAGGCTTAAATCCGGCCATGGCCCTTGATCTCGCACAATGATGGGGGACCAAAATATAATAAGCAGTGTGTCTCCTCCCTTATCCCCGATCAGTCTTGAGGCAAGTATCCCCATAATAGCTCAGCGAAGCAAGGGGATGGAAAAGCGGGAATAGATCGAACTCTAACCCCTTCTTTGAACCCGTGGAGATAACTGCATCTCCCATATAAGTGGCCCACTGTGCTATCTGGGCCCGTGAACCTGTTGTCTCAAGGGTGAGTCATCTCCCGATGATCGGGACCCCCAGGATACGGTAAACATCCTCTAGTGTGATGGTCCACTCACCTCGGACCCCTGGTAATCGGAAGGTGTTCCGATCAGCATCCCAATAGGAGAATAAGTCACAAATAATGTGACTAGATGGTGCAACATGTGGAACGCATGAAATACGCAGATATCCGGCCTCTCGAAGAGTGTCCTCCTCATCCTGTGAAAGTGCATCTAGTACTGCTGGGAGCCGTCCACACTCCCTCTCTTGGCTCCACCGAATATACTCTCTCTTTCCCGCATACACCCAAAAACACACAAAACAAAGCAAGTTAGTATCCAAGTAACATTGGAAAAATCATGAAAACACATAAAAGTGCTAAAAATGCAAAAACAATCTCAAACAGTGTTCTTTTGACATTCTCAGTGCAAAACCACCGCCTGAGCAGGAGGTGGTTTGGTAACCACCACCTTAAGGGCGGAGGTCATGTAACCACTATCCCGAGTAGGGCGGCGGTCATGTAACCGCTGCCCTGGGCAGGGTGGCGGTCATGTCCCGAAAACCCATACGGGGTTTATAGCTTAAAATCCTAAAAACACTAAAAAAAGACCATTTTAGCTAAAAACAAAGCCTACCCAGTAGGCGCCCCCTAGATGGACCTTTTGAACCTAACATTTTCAAAAATTACCCCCCCATGACAAAGATTTTAGCATTTTAAAATTGAGGGGGTGAAAAGGATAAATTGAAGAAAACTAACATGTGATCTCGCGGGTCGATGTTCCACTCGCGGAGGCATGATCACTATCCCGTCATGAACGTTTTGGCTCTACTCGCGCAAGAAACCATCACCGTGGGTTCCAGAGCTCAGAATCAATCAAATCAACTCACGCAAATGAATAGGAAAATGGGCCCACTTTCATATATATAGCAACCTGACTTGTTTTAAATGCCTTTTTCACAGGTTTGGAGCGCCGACGAAGGTAAGTTCTTATCCCCGCACGAATGGTACGTTCTCATTTCCTATTATTTTAGCATTTATTTTCCAAATTATTGTGTCTATCTGCACTTGAGTTATCTTTTCATTTTGTAGGTGGCAGAAATTTTGGACGGCGTCATTTCAACACACGGACATATCAGGTATAACTTCTAACTTCCCATTTCGGGACCGCCATACTTGGACCCACCTGTTTTACACCTCTTGATGGCTAAAACACTTTTCTCGATGGGGCAATATGTACGTACCCAAAATTTTAATGTACTGTACTGTCGCAAAAATGTAACATGTACCCCAATGATGATACAGGTCTCCTCACAAGGTGTTCGGGATCCAGAAAAGCTCCCAAGTGTGTGTTAATATCCCTCATGCCCCGCTTAGGCCCCATGTGCTTTGTTTTTCTCCTTTTCCCTCTTTTCTTGGCCTTTTTCTCTTCAATTATGAAATTTCCGCCTGCCTGGGCGGTGGTCTCGTGACCACCGCCCTAAGTAGGGCGGCGGTCCTGTAACCGCCACCCTACTTAGGGCGGCGGTCCTTTACGCATTTTCCAGAATGCTCTTTTAACACGACTCACGTAAATTTCAACATTTACCAGCTTTTTTTCACCACCATAAGCTTGCATTAATGATTATGGTTCCCTGGAATAGTGTTTTGCCATTGTTTATAGTTTAAGAGTTCAATTTGCTTTTTACCTTGGGTAAATGCAAATGCTATAAATAGATGGCTTGTGCTCAAGAAAATGGCCCTCAAATTTGCCTCTCGAATTTCTCTTTGCAATAAATTTGTCTTTCATTTTGCTTAGAATTCTTAGTTTCATTCATTGCATGCCTAGTTAGTATTGTTTTGCTATTAGGAAGCCACATATCCATCTTGTGCAGTTGCTGTTGATATTTCATCTAATCCATTGGAGTAAAATATCTTGTTTTCAATAGGAAGCCATTAAAGTTAAAGGTTTTTTTTTCAAGCAAAATATTTTTAGGTTTTGGACGTTTTATGTTGCATGACTCGCAATAAATCATGCTATGAATTGCATAAGCCGAGCTCGTACTCTTGTGCTATCCCTCTCCTACTCGCATTGTATTCAGTCTGTATCCTAAGCTGCCTTTGTGCCAATATCTATTTCTATTGATGCTAGCATTACACATTTTTCTGGATCTACGTGAACATGAAGGAACAAGGATATCACACTGAGGGGACAAAAACTCACACACACCATCGGATTCGCCATTATTCTGCAGAATCTAGGTTCTAGCTTTCAAAGTTCTAAATTAGAAGCATATCAAATAGAGTAGCCAATCACTTTATTTCAGTCAATTTTACTTTCGATATTACCAGGGAAGCTATGGGGATTGATAGTTTCTAAGAGACTATGATTCATTCCTCACTTCTGAGGTAGGGTCGAGAGTCTTGCAAATAGATTAGATCAAGTATTTCATTATTTAGAATAGGTTCACAGTTGCACAGACAAATAGCTATACTCGGTTATTTTGTTTGTTTTAATTTGTTATTTTAGCTGTCAATTCTAGATATATTAAATAGTTACTCTTTTAAATTCGTTCAAATAGTTCATCAGAAAATACAAAAAAGAGAAATCATATATGTTATAGATATATTTCACATAGTTAAATTTCACTTTGCGATAGTTAAATTTACATTGTTTCTTTTGTATGACAATAACGGGACCTAGGAGCCTAGAGAATATGTATTCGAGCCAATCGTGCCCCAACCCAATCTCATCACAATAATAACTAATATAGATCAAAATATCAGGATCCAAGTCTTCCGAACAACGGTAAACGTACAACAAATTGATTCCCAGTTAAGCGGGTTAAACATAGAAGACGACAAAGTGCATACATTTTGGTCAAATCAACCAAACTACAGATTACCCTAGATTCATATCTACATGACTATAGAAGGGTTTGAAAGAGAGCAGACATTTGGTTGTGATCCTTTGGTTCCACAGCCAGACACAGGAGACACTCTCACAGATATAGATACCAGCTTAAGAATTCAGGTTGCACGAATGCCTGTAAGATATTCTGAGAAGATCACATAGTTATTGATTCTGAATATAGAAGCTGAGAAAGCATACGATTACTGGATACTAGGGATTAGGGACTGATTCCATATATGACCATAGTAGGTCCGCAACAAATACAAATCTACGGTTATAACCCACAAATCCCATAGCCCAACGAATCCATAGGTGAATCAGACATAGACGCTGGCCTACGTTCACTAGTATTCCGGTCTACTCCAGTTCCACCTATCATCATCGAACAGTTATCCTTATTAGACATAATAGGTAACAAAGCTAAGGAGTTCTGGAGTAGGCCAGAGAATCACCCATAGAGTCAATTATATTTACCATCCACCCTATGACCTTATCTGGAGATATACACGAAACTATCCTAGGTCATTTTCCACGTATTCCACAACCTATAGACCGAATCACGCCAGAGCTCGTTATTGATTGGAGCCTTCGAGCATTCATCCTTCCTGATCGATCTATCACACTAGTTCAAGTTAGGAGGGCCTTCTTTACCTTAGATTCACAATTTCCACTAGTGCGTGTCGAAGACATTAGATTGCCTAACTATTTGGTCTGCATCCCACACATATTCCATCCCCACCACTTGTCTCTCGAATGACCTCGGGAGGTCGGGTGTGAGGAAGAGTTACTTGTAGATTCCCAAGCTCGCTTGTCACTTTTTCATCGTATAGTAACCATACAAAAATTCTGTTTTGGCCCCCTAAAGAAGTCTGATAACATTCAAAATGGCCTAAAACACCCTTTCAAAAATCAAGTTATTTCTAAACTTAGCCATATTTTAGCTTCTTCCTTCGGCGCAGTTTTTTGTGTGTCAACAATCCCAAATGTGTTTCTTTTTGAACTAGGTGCAATAATTCGCATGTCAACATACCGAAATTTACACCACCTTAAAATCCTTGTGCACTCATTGTTATGTCAACATCACTAAATTTGCACCCCTTTATCCTTTAGAACTGAAAATGTTGTGTTTACATCATCGAAATTGCACTTAGGCACATTTTTCCTCGTGTCAACATCCCGAAAAGCATGCCAAAGGTAGTTGGTGAGATAATAAATGCTATTTTTTCTATAAATATGCGCTGAGACACATGTCATTTTCGTGAATTGAAAATTTTGAAAAGTGTATTCTCTGCGCTACGTCACCATCCCCGTCATCCCCGTGTGTCATTTTTCAAGCTTGTGGACCCCAACGTCGTTCATTTTCTTTTATGAATATGGGTAAGTGGCTCCTCCCCAGTTGTTGATTTTTTCTTGTTTGTATTAGGTATTAGGGTTGGTGTAAAAGATAAAAATATAAAGAAACACACCCAACACAATCTACAAACCAGCAAAAGCCATTTTGTCTCTCCTTCCAGATCTGTAAATCTGGAAGAGCCCTGCCTCTGAACAAATCTAAAAACCCATCTTTCCCTACTTGTTGCCTTGCCAAAACAAACCCTCTCTTTACCATCTGACAAATCCAAAAGAGAGAGGAAAAGAAATCAAGAAAATAAGCCAAATTGTTAAATGATTAAAATCATGGCGCACTGTCCTTCCTTGCAACAACTTCCAAAATTGTGCCTTGGCGCACTTTATCCCTCTTGCAATATAACCGCTTTCCCATGCCCAGTTAAAAGAACACTTAGCATTTTTCCGAGGCGCAGGTGCCACTTACACAACATCAACATAAGATGTTGTGTGCTGAAAATCGTGCCCCGCGCTTTTATCCTGGCACATTTTTTTCACTTGCAACATATTCCTAAGTTGCGCTTTAGCGCACTTTAAACCCATGTAACACGAAATTTTTCTGCACCTAGCTCAAGAAAAAATTTCCTAAGGCACAAAGCAAATTTGTTAACATCAACACTGGGTGTAACTTTTTTCATGTCGACATCCTCCCAAGTGTGCCTATCAATAAAAAGAATCTGGGCAAAGATGTCTTTGTTAACTCCGTGCCTTGTGCCCTAAGCCTTATAATTGCTTGTTCTTCATTCTCGCAAGCTTTCATTATGAATAACATGATAGTTGACATGGCTATTCTGTGTTAGACCTCCTTGATTCTTCTTGCAAAATAACAACATTCATCCTTGAGCTCACACATGTCTTCATCAAGCAAGAAACCAACTAAAGCTAAAGGTAAAGCTAAGCGTCGGAACAAGAGATGAAGTATAAATATCGAGAGTCGAATTTTCCGACTCATATGCAGAGTGCAGCCTTGACATCGAGACTCGAAATGGGTCATATTTACATGGATTACTTCTGGGCAAGGACCATTCAGGTAAGCAATGGCCCGTGGATGAAGAAATTAGTGGGCAGTGGATTGCACTTTTGCCGTTGACTGCAAGTAAGTGCCGTAAATAATGAGTTTATCATGTTGGTTTCCGATGCTATAACAAATACACTAGATGTGTCAAAAATAAATAACAATAGACCATCATAGACCTCAAATCTCATCACTTTGAAATGATCCTGGGCATTCCCCATCAAAGACAATATGTAGAAATAAGTCTAGAAGACTGCAAGAAGGCTGGGATGATAATGAGGATAAATGTATGCAAATGATGAATAAGCTTTATCTAAAGAACAAGAAGTCGGTGATAAGATGATCACAAACCATCCACTGTAGTGACTTCAATGAGGAGTTGAGTGATACAATCACCTTCTTAAATACAAGTGTTTGGGCTCCCTAATGCCCATTATTTCCCAAGTGGTCATTGAGGTATCTAAAGAACATGAGCAAGAATGCACCGATCGTGCTTTGGGGGCGAAATCATCTCTCGACACCATATCCTAGCAGTTTCAACATGTTCTAACAACTAGGAAGTTCTACGTGAATTCCTACGTTGTATATGCTGCTACGTCAACAAGTTATTTCACAAGGTTAGCTCAAAATGGGGTATGGCCCCAAGTCAAGATATACTAGTTCTACCTAGAATTGAAGCTCGAGGCCAGCATCTCCCAGTTCTCTAAAATTAATGATGCCTTCTTCTATGAGGTAATATGCTTGCTGAGAACAAACATGACACACGGTCGAACCAGCCTGAGCGTGATTGCTGTTACAAAGAAATGCGGAGCGTTGTTCACACAATTCCCCAATCGAGTTCTTCTATCACCTCATCGACAATCGAGGAGCATCCTCCATTCTACTCATTTTTCTTCTATCCCTTAAAAAAATTTCTAATTTTTTATGCTTGTCTACTTTCTTTGAAGTGATGTTGCTTACGTAAACCCAAAGAGGGGAAAATGTAGTCACCTAAAATATGTTTACACTTAGCATTTCATCCAATCCAATCAATTAACAACACTTCGTTAATTCCCCATACTTTGCTCCATTCTCGAATGCCCATTCATGACACTCTTTCGGTTGTATTCCTCCTATAATCATCTTATTTGGATAATATCTCTCTTATTATCTAAACATCCCTCCTATTGACCATTCATAACCTCCCTAGTTCTCTCTAGACCACTTCTATTGGCTTCATAGGCTATCTATCATTCACAATTGGTTATCTAGACCCCTCCCAACTCTCAATGAGTCTCTAATCACTTGCTAATCAAGTTTAAATAGCCTAATCCTAGCTTAACTAAGCCTAAAACATGTTTCTCCTAATCTAATCCTAAAGTTCTTTTTAGACTTTAGTCCCACATGCACCCAAATTTTTGTTATCCTGTAAAATTGACAAGGGTAATTTGCAGGTAACCATACAAAAATTCTGTTTTGGCCCCTAAAGAAGTCTGATAACGTTCAAAATGGCCTAAAAATCCCTTTCGAAAATCAAGTTATTTCTGAACTTAGCCATTTTTAGCTTCTTCCTTCGGCGCAGTTTTTGTGTGTCAACAATCCCAAATGTGTGCCTTTTTGAACTAGGCACAAGAATTCGCATGTCAACATACCAAAATTTACACCACCTTAAAATCCTTTGGTGTACTCATTGTTATGTCAACATCACTAAATTTTCACCCCTTAAGCCTTTAGCATTGAAAATGTTTTGTTAACATCACCAAAATTACACTTAGGCACATTTTTCCTCGTGTCAACGTCTTGAAAAGCACGCCAAAGGTAGTTGGTGAGATAATAAATGCCAATTTTTCTATAAATATGTGCCTGACACTTGTCATTTTCATGAATTGAAAATTTTGATTAGTGTTTTCTCTCGCACTGTCACCCATCCTTGTCATCCCCGTGTGTCATTTTTCAAGCTTGTGTACCCCAATGCCGTTCGTTTTCTTTTATGAATATGGGTAAGAGGCACCTCCCCAGTTGTTGAATTTTTCTTGTTTGTATTAGGTATTAGGGTTGGTGTAAAAGATAAAATCTAAAGAAACACACCTAACACAATCTACAAACCAGCTTGAAGCCCTTTTGCCTCTCCTTCCAGATCTGTAAATCTAGAAGACCCCTGCCTCTAAAGAAACCAAAAAACCCATCTTTCCCTGCTTGTTGCCTTGCCAAACAAACCCTCTCTTTGCCATCTGACAAATCCAAAAGAGAGAGGAAAATAAATCAAGAAAATAAACCAAATTGTTAACTAATTAAAATCATGGCGCACCTGTCCTTCCATGCAACAACTTCACAAATTGTGCCTTGGCGCACTTTACCCTCTTGCAATATAACCTTTCTCGTGCCCAGTTAAAAGAACACTTAGCAGTTTTTGTGGGGCACAGGCACCACTTGCACAACATCAACATAAGATGTTGTGTGCTACAAAATCGTGCCCCACACTTTTATCTTTGGCACATTGCTTTCACTTGTAACATATTCCTACGTTGCGCTTTCTCGCACTTTAAACCCATGTAATACAAACTTTTTCTCGCACCTAGCTCAAGAAAAATTTCCTAAGGCGCATGCGCAAATTTGTTAACATCAACACTGGTGCAAATTTTTTCATGTCAACATCCTCCCAAGTGTACCTAGCAATAAAAAGCCTCTGCAGCATGTTGTGAACCTACGCCTTGTGCCCTAAGCCTTATAATTGCTTGTTCTTCATTCTGCAAGCTTTCATTATGAATAACATGACAGTTGACATGGCTCTTTTTTTAGACCTCCTTGATTCTTCTTGTAGAATAACAACATCCATCCTTATGCTCACACATGTCTTCATCAAGCAAGAAACCAACTAAAGGTAAAGGTAAAGCTAAGCGATCGTAACAAGAGATGAAGTATAAATATCGACAGTGTAATGCCTAACTCATATGCAGAGTGCAACCTTGACATTAGAGACTCTAAGCTGGGTCATATTTACATGGATTACTTCTGGGCAAGGACCATTCAGGCAAGCAATGGCCCATGGATGAAGAAATTATTGGGCAGTGGATTGCACTTTTTCCACCTGGATTGTAAGCAAGTGTCGTAAATAATGATTTTATCATGTTGGTTTCTCGATGCTATAACATAGACACTAGATGTGTCAAAAATAAAGAACAAAAGACCATCATAGACCTCAAATCTCATCACTTTGAAATGATCCTGGGCATTCCCCATCAAAGAAAATATGTATAAATAAGTCTAGAAGAGTGCAAGAAGGCCTGGGATGCTAATGAGGATAAATGTATGCAGACGATGAATAAGCTTTATCTAAAGAACAAGAAGCCGGTGAGAAGATGGCCACAAACCATCCACCGTAGTGACTTCAATGAGGAGTTGAGTGATACAATTACCTTCTTAAATAGAGTGTTTGGGCTCCCGATGCCCATTATTTCCACAAGTGGATGCTAAGGTATCTAGAGAACATGAGCAATAATGCACCTGATTAGCACTTTGGCTGGGGTGAAATCATCAATGACACCATCTCCTAGCAGTTTCAACAAGTTATAACAACTGGGAAGTTCTACGTGAATTCCTACGTTGTATATGCTGCTACGTCAACAAGGTATTTCACAGGGTTAGCTCAAAATGGGGTATGGCCCCAAGTCAAGATATACGAGTTCTACCTAGAGTTAAAGCTCGAGGCCAGCATCTCCCAGTTCTCTAAAATTAATCATGCCTTTTTCTATGAGGTAATCTACTTGCTGAGGCCAAACATGAGACACGGTTGAACCAGCCCGAGTGTGATTGCTGTTACAAAGAAATGCGAGCATTTTTCACACAATTCCCCACATTCATATACCTCTTAACCGTGAATTTCAAGGAGAACCAACGAAGTTGCCAAGGTTTACAAGGCAAAATATGATCCCGCTTGAATTTTCAAGGCGGTGATAATGTATCATGAGAAGTGCATGAAAAGAAAGAAAGGATGGACCCCATTCCCCTTACGGTTGGCCGATAGACCTACCCTACACTAGCTAAAGCACCGGAGATGTATTCTCGAGCTAGAGTTGCTAAATTTGAAGCACAAATTCCCAGCAAGAAGGCCGAACTTCGACTACTAGAATTGCCTCCCAAAGGAAAAAATTGATCCCATCCTTGTTCCCAAGATCGAGGAAATTTGGATCAACCTGACACATGAGATAGACATAAGGTGAAAAGATCACTCCCGAATGGCTCTGGAGGAGATCATCCACTATGGCGTAGCCATCATCCCAAAGGAATTCCAAGAGACTGATCAAGAAATTTATTAGGTTTACCTTGACACAGATGGGGATGATTGGCCATTCATGGAGATCGATAGAGCCAAAGCACCAAAAACCATTCAGGAAAGGGTTAAGCCCATGTTGCAATGCACCAAACATTGGTGCAAACAAAATGGTCTCACCTACCTTGGAGTAGATTTCACTACTTCTCCTTCAAGTAGAGCACCTCCAAGACTGGCCCATGTGCCGAAAGGAAAAGGAAAAGACAAGGAGGGTGAATCAAGCAGACAAGAAGAAACTCCTGAAGGCCTTCCTTCTACTTCTAAGAAGCAAGTAGTCGACCTAGTGTCTCTAGGTAAAGAAGAAACAACAGAGGTTTCAATGGATACATCCACCCAGGATGTTATCACAACTAAAACTACAGAGGTACCCAACATTCCTTCTTCCATTTCTTCTCCTCCTCCTGTCATTGAAGCATCTATTCCTATGGATGTGTCTTCTCCTTTTCCTTCCTCCCTTCCATCTCCCACCTCTTCCATCTTCTCCTCTCTCACGGATCTATCACCCAGTATTCCCTCCATCCAATTGTAGATCCCTTCCATTTTCATGTCCTTCTCTTCTCCTGTAGTAACTCAAGGCCCCACAACTAGTAGTGCATTAGACTCCTTATCGATGCCACCACCGAGTGTTTTAACACACTTCCCTGAGGCCTCTATAGTTTCTCCCCCTCTCACTCCCGTTTCTTCTTCTATTTCCTCTACTCCCACTCCCATAAGTCCTGGTTGGATTTATGACCACCTGAGTCAGCATAAAATGAAGGTTCCCATAGCAGCCATGAATTTCTCTCGTCATTCGAAGAAGGGAACTAAGAAGTAGAAAGCGATAGCTCACTTTTCCAAAAGAACTTCGGGGGAGAGAGTCATGGAGATAGCTTACCCAAACCCCACCAAGAAAAAGGAGGATCTATCTCCCACGGACTTCACAGTGACTCAAGTCACAATGGGGACCTCATCTGAAATCCTACAAGGGGAAGCCTTGTCTGCAGTGGATGCTCTCTACAAGAAGCTCCAAGAAGAAAAAGAAGAGAAGAGAATACTCAAGGAACAAAACAAACATCTCCTCCAAGCATTGAAAAAAATGGGCAACTCTCCTCCTATGATCGCCGTTGAATCCATTCAAGTTCCCAGTAAAGAGAAAATAAATGAATATGTTAAGATTGGTGAACAAGGTGCATCTGTATCATATTGGATTGAGAGAATCCTTAGGGATGGTCAAGAAATGATTGGGAAATTCACAGTGCTCTACCAGGATATAACTCAAGCAAATAAGGAGCTACAAGTTGTAGTAGGTTCCTCTCTCGAAGAATTAGATAATGTCAGGTTGCAAAGCATGAAACATTTCAAGCCATGGTTGATCGCTCAACCGACGACCTATTGAAGGTAGATGTTATCGATCACCCACGTGCACATAACAAATCTCTCATCGCTTTAGATTACCGGGTTGATCAAATGGAATATATCCTGGAGAGAATAGATAAAATCAAAGATGAAGCCCTGGATGCATGATACAACATGGAGCAAATAGTTACAAAAATGGCTCCAAAATGCTCAGTGAATCATATAACTTGAGAGAAGTAGATGATACATTCCAGCACTTCAAGGCTATCATCACTCAAGGTTTGGCACCAGAGGTCACTTTCAACCAAGAGTCAATCAATAACCTCTTGGCTTGCCGTGACTTCATTGGATTTTTGATCGATGCGTGTGAAACTTTCACCGAGTTACCTGACAAGCTCAAGAATGAGAAAGAAACTTGTGAAGTCATTGGTGACCATTTTAAAGGTCCAGATCATGATCAACTTCAAGTGATGATCAGCAAGTTTATGGAATATCGAGTGCAGTGTCACATCGACTCTCCTAATCAAAAGCAAGACACCAAGTTTGAACAAAGGGATGATAAGGAGTAGTTTCTCCTTTTGTGTATGCTTTGATCATTTTTGTAAAATATTTAAAAATATTGTTGGCATTTTTGATGACATCATTCATGTTGCACCATGGGATGTTGCCATCCAAAAACTTGCCCAAAGTCAACTTTTGACTTTTTAGATATTTTGTAAATATCTTCTAACATTTTTTGTAAGTAGTTTGTTTGTTTTTGTCTTCTTTCCTCTTCTCCTTCTATAAATACTTGAATACTTGTTGTATTCGGGTTGGACATTTTTTTATGAAAAGAGAAGTGAAGAGAGAAACACTTTGTGTTTTCTTGTAATAGAAGAAATATTAATACATATGTTTAGACTTTGTGCTTAATATGTGTGTTATTTGCATTAGATCTTTCCTAAGTTAGATCTATGTTTTTATTCTTTTGGATTCATTCCTACTATTGTCATATGTTCATTAGTATTTCTTTAATTGTTTATGCAAGTAAGTTTGGCTCTGTTTACTACCAGCCAAAAACATAGACCTTCTGACCTTTCTGTCTTGGAATCCATTTCCTTTCTTCCTTCAGATCTACCCACCTCCATTTCTTCCCTCCTACCTTTCTATTTGTAGTTGGAACTACCTCTACTAGGATGAGATCCCAAAACCCCCTAAAGTTAGTATAGTGTAGATTTGCACAAATTCCTACTTGATAGATTAGCAATAAACTAGTTTCACTTTGCTATCTCAAAGAGGGGCTATGCCCTGCACACTGTTGGCCTGTTTCCCCACAACTTGCCAAACCGACATTTTTTCGGACCAACAATTTCAAACTCTTCCATTTGGAAAACTATAAATACAAGGCTAAGCCTACCCATTCAACTTACACCTTCACACCTAGGATATCTTATTAACACTAAGAACACCTAGTTTTGGGATTCCATTTGTATTAGCTTTAAGCTATAAGAACATTTGGATCTTGGCCATACTCCATTGTTAAGAGCTCCTCCATCTTGTATCCATCCTTTAAAAATATAGTTAGTAAGGGAAGATTTAAAGCTTGGCAATGTAGCCAACTTAGAGAGATCTCTTCACTATTTTTGGGAGTAAACAACACACAATTTGATTGCTTAGAATTTAACTAGGTTCACTTTCATTAAGATTTCATAGAGTAGAGAGTAGTATACATGTTAGTTTTTGATTTTTTTATCAAAGTTATAATGTTTTCATGTTTGTTTCTCTTGTTTAGCTTTAATCTCATGGTGCATGGATGAGTTAGCAAAGATTTGATGTTCTTTAGCCTCTATCCATAGATTTTTCAACTTTCCATTGCAGATAGGTTGCACAAGATATTCAGACCCCTCTCGCATTCAATCTCTCCAAAAGTCTGATTTTTTTTAAGAGTTTGAAATGACTAGCTTCATGTTTGAAGATTAAGCTTCATATGGTTAAAATAATGAAGATTTTAGGACCACCATGCAATATGGAGAGACCTTGCTACAGTAGGATAGTAAAGTGTTTTATTTCCTATTAGACTCAAAAGAATGTTTTGATAAGGAGGAGCCAGTTGCAATTATAATATTTTCTCCCGATCATTCATCCTTCAATCACAAGAACCTGATGCCATGGAAGAGAACATGGAATCACAACATGTAGTTTGCAACATGCCTCTTGAATCAAAGTTGGAAGATTTTGATCTTCTAAAAGCCACACCTATTGTAGAGGAAGGGAAAGAGTATAACACTATCATCCCTCTCACACCATCTACCCAGGAAGGTCAACAAGAAGAATCCACTCTTGGAGTTGAAGTTCGAGAGCAATTGGAACATTCAAAGGATGAGACTCGTGCCCAATATGGTAATTAGCTTCATAGGAACCAAGGGAGAAGACAGAACCAATCATGCCCACTTCGGTGGTTTGAGGATGAGCTCCAAAGTACTAAGGATCAACTGAAATTCCTCTTCAATCCAAATGAAGAGAAACTAAAATAGGCATTTGTCTTGTTTCGAGTTGACACCTTGATGATATAGGTGGAGGATCAGCTTAAGGTTATTTTTTCAATCATCCAAGTAACCATATTCAATGACAAATCATTCGCATGACTACCCCTTTTGAGAAAGGGAAGATATTTATTCTTACCTATGGAGGGGTTTGTTTAAGATTTTATTTGATAAGGTTAGTGTATGAGTAGGAGTAGATTTTCTTTAAGCAAAACAAGTGCTTTTGCACACTCGCATGTTCCACTTGGAGCATGTATGAATTTAAGTTTTTATACATAGTGTGCATTGTGGCATTATGTTTCTCATGCGTGCATCCATTCAGTGGACCGTTGAAATCCCTAGGTTAAAAATATTTATCTACTCTCATAACGTCACCTCCATCATTTTCTTGAAAAATTTGAGAGTGCGGATCGCGGAGCAGGTTTAGGGTCAACAAGTGCAAATGGTCGGGTTTTCGATTTAGGGACAAGATCAGTACAAGGCTCTCATTCATGATGCCATGCCTAATGGATAGTTCAAGGCCACCTGGTCTCTTCATCTAGCATGCGATGTCCCCGTTAGTCACTAAATTTTTATCTCAATTTTGCCCACTCGAAAAATTGATCAAACACGATCCTTTACAGGAAAATCTAAGGGTCACTCTATCATGTGAGACACATTTCAAATCCAATGATCGATCCCAACTATGAGGAGAAGGAAGACTTGAAATGTAGGAGCATAATCAACGAAGGGGGCCAAGAACGTCAAAGAAACTAGAGGCTCACATGATGAGAATGGGTAAGACTCAAAGTTTTGGACTTAGCCAAATACCCGGTCGACACGGGGCTGAAGAGAAGACTTGCAAAGGTGCCATGTTTCGATCGAAACAATTCCAAAAGAAAAATACGAAGGAAGATCCCAAATGTGTGTTGAGCCTCCATGCATCCAAATGGAACAATTTTAAAAGTGAGATACCAAGGTAGAAACTAAAACATGCACCATCTCTCCATGTGTCTAGGGTCCGAAAGAAGTCAAATGAAAGCGAGCCTAAATCAGTGTAAGTATGAGAGTGTCGAGGAAGCTGCCACATGTCTCAATGACACAACTTCAAAGGAAGGATCAAGAGCAAAGGCTCCAAAATTGTGTCACCCGTCCATGTGTCCAAAAGTCAAGGGAGGACAGAGCCGATCGTGTAAATAGGCTAAGTATGAGACTACCAAAGTGGAAGCCTCCACATGTATCAATGGCACACCTTCAGTGGTCCAAGCGAAAGGCAGTCCCCCAAACAAGCACCAAGCCTCCACATGTCCCAAGTTTGAAATGAAACAGAGTCTAAAGTGGAAAAGTATCAAAGCCAGTGGAAAGTTCCATGTGGCAGCTCGATGCAACACCAAGGATAGGTCCTAAGATTCAGGTTTGAAATGAGTGTGGCTTCGTCATATGTTCAAAGTAAAAAAGGGGACAGATCCAGTGTAAAATTGGTTAAGTATAGAAAGTCCATGGAAAGAACCATGTGTCATAGGGAGACTCAAATGAGCACAAACTTTCCACATGTCCTAGGGCCCGAAAGGAAGTAGGCATAAATTGGCTAAGTATGGTTCAAGGACGAGGGAAGGTGCCGTGTGTCTTAACGATGTAAATTAAAAAGGTGCAGCCCAAAGCAGAGACTCAAATGAGCACAAGGCTTCCATGTGTCTAAGGATACGAAAGGTAAAATCAACCGTTGAAAAGTTTAAAGAGGGAAGAGCCAGCAGAAGGTGACACATGTTAACTCGGTGCAACTTGAAAGGTAAAAAGGTAGAATCAACCGTTGAAAAGTCTAAACAGGGGAAGAGCCAGCAGAAGGTGACACATGTTAACTTGGTGCAACTTGATGTAGATTGAATTTTTTAGCTTTTGTTTCAAAAATCATAAAGTATAAAAGTGTGTTGATCCTTAATCGACGCTAGGAAGCCACCTTTCAAGCCTAAATTACATGCGGGAAGGTGGGCCTTGGAAGGATTTTTGCCAAAGTGGGCCGGCGGGCCTTGGGAGAACTTTTGCCAAAGTGGAAAATGCAGCCGACGCGGGCCGAAGATGAATTTTGGGAAATATTAAGTTGTGGGGTCTGCAGGATTTTTTGCATATTTTTCCACTTTCAGAAAAAAGCGCATTTTGCAAGTGCTAACCCATAGGCCTATGGGAGATTTCTTCAAAGAAGAAAAATGAGAAGGATGCGGGCTTGTGGGGGATTTTAGGAAAAAGTGAATTTCAGACCTGCAGGGCTATGGGAGGTTTTGTGATTTTGCGTCTTTTCACAAAAAGTGTAGTTTGTATTTTTGGGCCCGTGGATCCACTTTGCAAAGGTTATGTTTCACCATTTTGCATAGTCTTAACGCAGAATCTTCAGATGGCCATATCTTTTGACTGGAAGCTTGGATTTGAGCAAGAGAAGACTTTTTGGAAAGGTCTCGACCTCTTCTACACCATAGTAGCCTGAAAATTGATTTTGATGAGCTTAGGTGGGTGAAAATATGAAAATTTATTTCAAGCCATTAATGCAGAATCTGATTGCTTCAATTACTAGATCAGATTTGATTTGATCCACCATTATTCCTTCTTCAACATGCCAAATAGACATAGAGAGGTGGAATTGAGATATTGTAGATGGATTTGCAAGGCATTAATGGTTGGTTGTTGATCTTTCATAGCAGAGTCCTAGTTTTTTTCTCTCTATCGCCTTCATCGTCTATATATTGTAAACACTTCTCATTTGAGAAGGGAGATACATTATGGGATGTGGGGAGATTTTGTCAAAGTTATTTCCTAACTCCATTTGAGCTACAAGCCTTCTTCTACACCCGATAAGTGCATTTGTGCCTCGAGCACCCATGTAATCGCCTCTGTGCACCTCATAGAGCAATAAAATCATTTTTTTGTGGTGTTCTTCAACCCTTTCTCATGTTTTTTTATTTCTATATGCATCTCCATTTCATGTTTGTTTCATGTGCATGTATTTCATGTTTACAGTGTGGGATGTTGTTATTAATGGAGTTTTTTAATGGTATATTTGGATCTAGTCCTGTGTCACTTTTTCCTAACCTCCCTCATCTCCTTTTCCTCTTTTCATGCTCCTCAACAAAGTATCTTGCCACTTTGCTTTTTCTAGTGTATCACCGCATAGTGTAGGCTCTCTTTCTCTCTCTCCCTCTATCTGTCTTCTTAGAATGGTTAGATTAGGATAGATTAGGTCCTTCATGCACTAGAGTAGCTTGTGGAAGGTAGATTAGGAAGCATGAACCAACCTTCTCTGGAGATCCATCTCAAGTTTGCAAGTCCCACAACTTGAGACATGGTCCAATGTTGTGCAATCACTCCAAATGCCCCATCTCGAGATACTAGGCCATTTGGGGGTGCTATGATTTTGCGCTAATAAGGAGTAGGTGAACCCCTATGTGAAGGTACATGGGCATCCTTAATGGCTAGTCAAACCTAACATTTTTTCCCGACATGATATTAAAATCACTTTATTCTCGATCCAGAAATTCAACCACAAATAAACCCAAATTGCATTAAAATTTAGAAGGTTGGATAGTTTTAGCGTTGGCAGATACGCCGTAAATTGTGGAAGCATTATATTTACATGTAAACTACTCGCCAAAATTCCCGAAAGAAACGTGACTCATAGATCGCAACAACCGCAGTTATGCACGAAATGGGTTTATGAAAATTCCATTCTACAAACGTGGTCAAAAGAAGTATTTAGATTAGGCTATATAAAAAAATATTGATATGGATCTATATCTGTATCTTAAGTTATTCAATGTATGTGAGAGGTTTTGACATTTCGAATGTTTGCTATTGTATTTAAAAAAAACATGCGAACATGGAAGTGCTTCATTTATAGATGTGTGGAGTTGTTTTCCATTTTTTTACTTCTCCGGAGAACATGTTCTACGTGCACTAGTCTTGACAGTGCTTTTGTTTTATTTCCTACTCTTTATCTTTTAAGTGGAGTAGTTGTACTGAATTAGAAATTGAAAGTGACTTCTTGCTATCCCACATATGTCTTTGTAATATTTCTCCTTCCCGTTCCCATTCGTATTCCACTTTTCCAACATCGTCCCATCTTATATCAAAAACATGAGCATAGGAATAGGAAATGGGCATCCATCAAAGCTTAATGGAAATCTCTTGCAAGGTGTGCAGGCCTAAGATTGTTATGCCTTTAATATTTGTAGGGTTGAGTTGATTTCCTCTAACTATTAAGTGTAATTTATGGACTGTTAATAACCTCAATCCTTTGTTTGCATTTGAGCCTTTAGAGTCACCAACTCAAAATCATCAATGGATTTCAAAGATGGTATTGTAGTTTGATTGGGAGATATATGGTTAGATGGGACATATGGGTCTCCTCTTACGCTTATACCTACTCCCTCTCTAGATAAATCTTGGTTAATAAAAGACATGTATACATACATGGGAGAATTTCCAAGGCACTAGATTGTTGGACATAATTCCTCAATGAGATGATTTAAAACTTAAATGTTTGTGTCGAGATAGTTTGGCCATGTCACTACTTTGAAGAAGCTCCAAAGCTTTCCTTGAAAATTCTAGTTAACTCCGGGGTGGTAGTGGGTGTGTTTTCTTGGGGCTTAAAGAGCATATAAGATATGGATTCACTATTCTTGATAACTCTCCTTTCGAGTTAGATGATAAAATTTCGTAGTTATGCTATCCTATCAAACATATGTGTAGAAGTGGGCATTTAGGTGGCCATGTAAAATATGGAAAGCACATACGATTTCAAGGACCTAATGAAAGAATCATGCTTAAAGGTTCTTATTATGGCACATAATACACTTTTTGACATATATTGTAAAATGGAAAGTTAGAGGAAGATTTTTAAGCTCCATAGGCTCATGTATAGGAGAGGTTTTGTTTTTTTTGCCAATGTGGTCTATAGGGCTTCTATGATTGAGGATAATTCTCAAATCATTTCATGGAACGAGTATCAAATATTTCAAGGAAATGAAAATTGGTGGAATGGCAGACGTGTGCAAGCTATTTTACAAAGTGTTCATTAGAGATGCAGAACCAAATCCTACAATTTAGACTGGTTTTGTTCATCGCTCCTAGGCATGGTTCATCTCTCCTTGTCTTTCGTAATTATCATACTTTAGTTTCTCATTTGCGATGAAAGATAATTTTAAAAGCTTAGAATTATCATACATTTAATTGTTTATATTAACTGGTTACAAATCAATAAATGTCATATCGTAACTCACGCAATCAAAATAACCCTTTTGTATTAAACCATGAACTTCAACCCTCATTCTGAGGTGATTTAGAAAACTTCCTGCCCAAACTAGATCTCTACAATATTGTTTTATCGACAAGACGAAATTGACTTCCCAGTAAAAATGTTGACCATCTCTCTATTTAAATAGATAAATTTATATTTTTTCTGAGACTCATTAAGTAACCTCTGTAACTCTGAAAATGGGATGTTAAGATTCATTCATGTACCTTGTTATGTGGGATGTCACCTTAACCTTTAGTTTGACCCCGAATGAACAATTTTGATATTTTTGACGCCCTACTGGGAGTAATGTTACATTGTTTTGTAGTTGTAAGAAGCTACTAAAACTGTAAAGTTGGCATTTGTTTTGAACCACCATTTAAATCCTGGAAACGAAATGCTTATCCATCTTAGTAAAAATCTAAAAATTTTAGTAGATAATTTCCTGGTACTTTCATTCTGAGGAAAAAAACTTTTCCTGATAGTTTGGCAAAGCCATTTTGTAGGCTTTCGGTTGTAGTTGACTAGGTCAAACTGGACCAACTACAACCAAAGGCTCTAGAAGGCATGTTGTTGTTTGTAAACCATTTTCCAATTCTAAATTCCATCAGTCCCTATGAATTCTTGGTGTATAAGAGGACATGCAGAATCTTACCTGGAGTGTGTTTTCACATTAGAGGACAATGTTTGATGTTGGCTTCTTAACCTCTGAGCGTTAATTGAACATTTTTGCTACTAACATGGAAATGGAAGAAGGAAGTTGTATGACCCATGTCGGGTTGCCCAAACCATTGTGGAAAGTTATTGATGCTTATAAATAACTACTTGAAACTTTATTGTATTATTTGTTCTGTGAAATTGAACTTTTGGAAAAACAATATTTCTCTCTTCCCTATTTCTTCTCTCCCTAGTTAGAAAATGAAGAAAGCTGAAAAGAAATAAATGTGCCTCTAACCTTTTCCTTCAAATTCAAAATTATTAATGTAATTATGTAAATGGGAAACTAAAAATGTTAATTATGCTAGATTAGGGTGGATACCTCGCGGTGAGTTATCGTTGATTTCATGCTCACATGGTTTTGCAGATACAAGAAAGATGACAAAAACGCATTATGTAGTTTATTATTTATTTGTATAATTTATATAGCTCCTTGTAAAGTGTATATATGTATAATGTATTCCCATGTTACAAAAAGGTTGTGTTGAAATTTATAATATGTCCGAGATGCTAGTTTTAGGGATACCTTGGGAAACGTGCATTTACTCATAGGTGCCATGTGATTCATAGGTTACTTTTAGTAAAAGGATTGATATATATATTTAAATCAATTTGAATCAAATATATTGTAGTGTGTTTTGAGTTTTTAATAAACAATTAATTAATTATTGTTTTTCATTCTAACCTTGTAAATTTAATAAAGATATTTAATTGAAACACTCAACCCTAGTATAATATCTTTACGTAACATGTCTTCATATGTGATCCTTTTTACGATAGAGGAAATCGAAACCATATATTTAACTTAAACTTTACACTCAATGGAACTCCTGTTGATGGTGAATCAAAGAACCCCGAGTGTCTTCAACTCGATGGGTTGAGACTCTCAGTGCGATTGCATAACATGGAGCTTTTCCCAAGTGTGGGACCTTGTGAAATCAGAAAATCTCTCTAGATGAAGGCCGGTTCCTATTCCTCTGTTCAGATACACATGTAAAAATGCAGAGGGTTTACTCAAAACCTAATCTAACTTGCTAAGGAGATAGGGTAAGAAGATGCATAAAAATAAACCTAAACTAACAAAGGTGATGCACCGAGGAATGAAGAACACTGTCTTGCCAATAAACACAAACCATTAAAATGCAATGAAAGATCATGCACATATAACCAAATTTGTAGTGAAAGATCAGAAGGATGCAAATGAACAAAGAGAGGGTTGAGAATAATCCACGGACATGCATTATTTGCTCCAAATATTGATACAATACACTACAACATGCCAAGAGGAAAAGTTGCATTACGGTTTTTAGATGGGAGGTTTGAACTCCACAAATTCACCACCCAAAGAGAAGAAGGTAGGGGCAAAACAAGAATGTCAAAACTTAAGAAAAAACCCCCTCCTCACAATTTATAGGAAGAATGAGAAAGGGAAGAGAGAGGAAATCCAAATCTACCCCAACCACCTCCGCATTGTATTTAATTCATCTCATTATGGTGGTAGGTAAGAACCTTAAAAACCTAAAAATGGTGAATTGTATTTTGCATTTTTGGAAAACTTGTTCTCACCCACATAGAGATATGGCTAGAGGACCTCGTAAGCTTTCCAAAAGTCCAACCTTGCATAAATCCGAGCTCCCTGTGAAAATTTATGGCCATTTGAATATCTAGGTCAGGGTTTGCTTTCTGGTCGGGTGTCAACGCTCAAAATGTTGCACCTCTGAAGGTGCACCTCGGTGTAACCATCCTCATGTCAACATACTCTTACATGCGCCATAGGTGCTGAAAATGTGGTGTTGTCACCTTCGCATTATGCGCCTCCAACTGCCCCTCGGCGCGACTTTTTTCATGTCAACACCTTCTCGTTATGTGCCTCCAACCTACACCTTAGTGCGAATTTTTTCATGTCGACATCTTCTGCTCTGTGCCACCAACCTGCGCCTTGGCGTGAATTTTTTCATGTCGACATCTTCTACTCTGCGCCTCCAACCTGCACCTTGGCGTAACTTTTTTCATGTCGAAATCTTCTGCTCTGCACCTCCAACCTGTGCCTTGGCATGAATTTTTTCATGTCGACACCCTCTATTATGCGCCTCACACCTACGCCTTGGTGTGACTTTTTTCATGTCGACACCTTCATTATGAACCTCCAACCTCGCGCCTTGGCGTGATTATTTTCATGTCGACACCTTCTATTATGCGCCTCCAACTCGCACCTTGGCGTGACTTTTTTCATGTCAAGACCTTCGTTATGCACCTCCAAGCTACTCCTTGGCGCGACTTTTTCATGTCGACACCTTCTATTATGCGCTCCAACTGCGCACCTTGGCGTGACTTTTTTCATGTCGACACCTTCTGTTATGCGCCTCCAACCTGCGCCTTGGCATGACTTTTTTCATGTTGACACCTTTTGTTATGAGCCTCCAACCTGCACCTAGGCACGACTTTTTTCATGTCGCATGACAGCTTTTTTTATGCACCTCCAACCTGTGCCTTTGTTATTGGTGACACAATAAATATCAGGCTTTGAGTTTCTCTCATTTCCATATTCTTCTATTCGTCTATATTTACCGGGAGGGAAATATATACAACAATATGGCAACTCTACAGGATCACCGCCTGCTAGGTAGAAGATCGGTGGCCTTTTAGAAATCCATTGGGCATGGAGTCATAAGTAATAACCTAAAACCAACTTGATATATGATTTCGAGCGTGATACCACAACTCCTTCTCGGACAACACTTTTTTCATGTCGACACCTTCGTTATGTGCTTTCAACCTGCACCTTGGCATGAATTTTTTCATGTTGACACCTTCGTTATGCACCTCCATCCTACTCCTTGGTGTGAATTTTTTCATGTTGACACCTTCTCGTTATGTGCCTCCAACCGCACCTTTGCGTGAATTTTTTCATGTCGACACCTTTTGTTATGCACCTCCAACCTGCGCCTTAGCGTGACTTTTTTCATGTTGACACCTTTTGTTATGCGCCTCCAACATGTGCCTTGGTGTAACTGTTTTCATGTCGACACCTTTCGTTATGCACCTCCAACCTCGCACCATTGTTAATAGTGACGTAATAAATATCAGGCTTTGAGTTTCTCTGATTTCCATATTCTTCTATTTGTCTATATTTACCCAGGGAGATAAATATATACAACAATTTGGCAACTCAACGGGATCACCTTCTTGCTAGGTAGAAGATCAATGGCCTTTTAGCAATCCATTGGGCATGGAGTCATAAGTAATAACTGAAACCAACCTGATATCGGATCCCGAGCATGATACCACAACTCCTTCTCCGACAACATTTGAACTATAGAAATTCAACCTGAGAGAAAAAAAACCTGTCCCAAAGCACTTAGGGAAATTGAAACCTAACTACAACAAGACAATGTTCATCCACACTTAGAATAATTGAAATCTAGGCTAATATTTACAAGGGTAAAACTTTTCCTTTTAGTAGCAATGTTTAAGATAGATTTCATTGACCAGAATCAGGATTTATTCTCCATCCAATGTAGACAATTGGAAGGCATTACTACTTTTACATCCCGTGACCATGTAGGGGCCACTCCAAATGGCATCGGACTTGGAATGCCTTCTTGGTTTTTCCCAATCTGCATCCCATTTCAAAACTAGGTCCCCTTCTGGAAGGTCCTTGCTCTTGATTTCTTAGCAAACCATATTTTTACTAAGGCCTGATCTTTCTCAATCATTTGAACCGCATGTTCTGTTATTTCCTCCAATTCCATCAACTCTACATACCTGGCCTCCATTGGTTCAAACTCAGACAACTCCAACTACTTCATGAGCTCCAATGCAGTAGCTTCTAATGATATATAGGCAATCGCCTCCTTCCCCAAAAAAACAAGCTTGTAGGGAGAATTACTGTAGACCTTTTTGGCGTTATCCTGTCATCCCACAACTCGATTTTAGCTTGGTATGCCATGTCCTTTGGTTTTCATCTAGAGTCCCTCTGATGATACTTAGAAAATTCTTGTTCGTGGACTCTGCTTGTCCATTACCCTACGGGTAATAATTTGAAGAGGTGCTCAAATAGATTCCATTCTTGACAACCCATTCTGTAATCTTGGAACCTATGAATGCCAATGTATTATCTAATATGATAGTGGCCGGCACACCGAACCTGGTCATTATTCCTTCATAAAAGTCTAGTATGTTAGACTCATTTGCTTCTTTGAGCGCTCTTTGGTCCACTTGGTGAAATAGTCCGTTGCCGTGAGAATCCACTTATGGCCTTGGCTTGAATTTGGATTGATGACCCCGATGAAGTCCAATCCCCATTGCATAAATGGTTGGTCAACCAAAATTGGGTGAAATGGCAAAGGTTTGCTAGTCTTTATTTTCCGTGAAGAATACACATTTCTTACACTTTCTTATCCATGTATAGCTTGAAGTCACTGAACACTATGGGCCAATAATACCCTACCTTCATTATCTTGAGGGCTGTTACCCATGGGGCAAAATGTCCTCCAGAATCTCCATCGTGAAAATCTTGTAACACTCTCTCAATTTGACCTATCCCAATGCACCTCAATAGAACCCCATTGATGTCTTTCTTGAACAAAACACCATTAACAAGCACATATGGAATGACTTGTAATCTAAAGTATCTCCTTTTTTCTTTACTCATTTCTGGAGGGCATAGGCTTGCCTATAGGAAGTGTATCATATTTTGAGTCCAACAAGGAGTGGGCACATCATCATTTTCTTGTTCTTGACCATCCTGTAGTACCAAGACAGTCCCTTTTTCATCACCTACTTCAACTTACCGACTCAAAGTTAGCTGTTTGCATAATGCTGTTTCCACGGATGAGCTTAGTGACCTTAATTTCGATGTCATATTCCATGACACTAGTGATCCATCCTACACGTTTCTCATTGAGATCCTTGTTTAGAATGAATTCACCGACTCCCACATGAGAGACCAACAATTGGATCTTGTTGTTTGAGAATAGGTGCTTGAATTTCTTTAAGCTCCTGATCACTGCAAGGACATGCTTTTCAATGAAAGAGTACCTAGTTTCGTATTCCACGAAGCCTTGACTAAAGAAAGAAACTGGTTGTTCTAATCCCTCTTTGTTTTGTTGTACCAGGATTGCAGAAATTGTGTCTCCACCACCCAAGGCATATAGCATGAAGTCCTTGGAGAAGTCTTGATTGACGAGAGTTGGAGCTTGAGATATAGCCTCTTTTATTTCCTCAAAACTTTCCTTGCCTTCAACTGTCCACTTAAATGCCATGCTCTTCTTCAACATCAGCATTTTTGGATTTAGAAGAGCTACAAAATTTGGAACAAACCTGTGGACAAAATTGACTCTTCCTTAGAAGCTTTGAAGAGCCTTCTTGTGACTTGGTAATGGCAATGCTCGAATTTCTTCAAATCTCTCTGGGTCGATTGTTAACCCCTCCTTTGACACAATATGGCCTAGAATGTTTCCTTCATGAGCCAGAATATGCATTTTTTGGGATTCAAAGATACCCCAAATCTTCTACACCTCCGAGATACTGCCGCCTCGGATGAAAGAGGTGATCCGCTACATTTTTGGAGAATATAGTGATGTCATCAAGATATATCGAACTATTTTATTAATCAACCCCTTGAATGCCATATCCATTTCCCTTTGTAAATTTGCTCAGCATTTGCAGCCCAAATGGCATCTTCTTGTAGGAATAGGTGCCCCATTTGGTGGTGAAATCCATCTTAAAATGGTCATCTTCTTTCACCATTATCGATTATACCCGAGTAGCCATCTAGGAGAGAGAATCTCTTCGAACCGGATACCACTTGCAATATTTCTTCCATTGAAGGAAGTGGTAATGGTCTTTGAGAGATGCCTTGTTGATGTCTCGGAAGTCCACACACAACCTAATTTCTCCACTCTTCTTCCTGACCAAAACCAAGTTTGTAACCTAGCTTGAGTGCTTGATCGGGAATATAATTCTCGCCTCTATTAGCTTGTTTAACTCTTTCTTCATTAGAGGCTCAATGTGAGGGTTGACTGGTCTCTGCTTCTACCTGATGGGCTTAGCATCTGGATCCAATTCTATGGTATGTTGTGCCAACTTTGGATTGAATCCTCTCAATTCTTCATAGCTCCAAGAAAAGACATTTGGAAATTCTTGGCAAAGCTATATGAAATCTGATTTCTCCTGCTCAATGGCCACTTTACCAATTTGAAGTGTTTTTCCTTCCCAACCGGAATTGGCTCTGAATATTCTCTCTTGACTTGTATGTTAGCCTTTTCCTTACGGAATTGGTCGTCAGGGTTGAATATGGACTCCAATGTTACTAAACCCTTGGGAATATTGTTTTTCTGTAGCTACACTACCTGATCCCCATATTGCTACTCTAATCTGTCCTGATTCCTAGCTAAGAATTCAGCCTCTTCTTGTAAGAAATTGATGATTTGTTGATCGTTCTCAAACACTTGCCAGCTTGTGTTATTATCTGGCACTTCTGGCCTCACAATCACATGGATATGTGGCTGTGCTTTTTCTCTTCTGATGTTGTCAACCACATCAAATGTTGCTCCAACTACTACGATTCTATCTGAGACTTCATTTTTCTTCCGGGTATGGACACGATGTTGAAAGCTTTGAAATCCTGAATGAGGTCCCATACCGTTCTTGTATTTCTTCAACAGGTCATTCTTTGTAGCATGTTGTCCCCTAACTTGATTGGTGATTATCTCGCTATCCCCGAGCACTTGTAATTTCTTTATGCCTTTTTTCCTTTCCCTATGAAGTCCATGAATCAATGCCTCGTATTCAGCTGTGTTGTTTGAATAGGAAAACTGGAAACGAAAAGCTGAATAATATTTGATGCCTTGAGGTGAAACAAGCATAGCTCCTCCTCCTACACCTTGCCTACTCCTTGATCCATTGAAAAATAACTGCCATACCTCATTGTCATCCTTATGGTCTGGTTTGGTGATGCTAGGAATAGGTTGGTTTTCTTCATGTATGCAATAGACTCCTAGCTTAGATTCTTCTACTTCTTGGTAGGGATCAAAAGCATGTACCTTGCTTTCCCATTCTTCAAGATTCAAATGCGGGATGCTCCCAACTTTGGTGTCAGCTTCATTTGTGCTTGGATAATATTCTTTATCAAATACTAAATAATTGGCATTGATTTGGGTTGGAGCATGAGGCTCAATGTGAAATTTTGCAATTGGTTCAGATCGATCATGGCCTTAGCACCATATCTTGTTCAACAACATGTGTGACCAAAGTGAGCAAATAAGTAGCCTCCAATTCTAGCTATGAAATCCCTTGATAAGCATAGGGCAAAGAGTGGTGGCAAATATATCACTGACACATCTTGCAAAATGGTAACGTTGGGGCATGCATGTAAGGTAAGATTCAAACCTTTAATCATTCCCACCATTGTTGTTGTTGTCCCATCCAACTGCACTACCCCCTTTGATATGAATTCATATTGGAGACCCATTGGTCAGCTATTTGCTTGGGTGTGACAGAAGTAATTGCCCCAGAATCAATCATGCAATTGTGTACTAGTTTATCCCCAATGATTAATGAAACATAGAATGGAGGGGGCTTCAAAACTTTACCTTGTCCTCCATGATTCCCTTTAAATTTGAGTAGTATTTGTGAGGACATTCTCTTACATATGGACTCTGCTGGTTCGAGGTTGACCAATTCTTCATGGAAGCTTTTAGAAGATCTCTTTGGCCTGGGATGGATAAAGATTCCCACGTTGATATATTCACGTTTGTCTCCTTCATTTGATCAATGATGCTAAATGGGCATGAAACATCTCTTTGTTGTCCTTTAGCCTACACATTCCTTTCTTACACATGGGAAGCAACAAATGGCATTTGAGTTGGTTTAGAGGGTGGTTTGGGTTGTCCTTGCGTGTTTGGACTGTATTTTTCTTACCAACACCTTGTGGAGTGATGGAAGGTTGTAGATCACTTGGAGCCAATGACTACCCTTCACCAATATTCCTCTTCTTTGATCTTGTGTTAGCTGCTACACTTTGAGAAATTGTTTGATTCATGCCACAAAAATCCTTAGCTTGCCAATTCACAAGTGCGGTATCATTTGGAGCTGTGTTTTGCTGAGATGTCCCTTGTTGCTGATTTGTTTCTTGACTCACTTCACCCTCTACACCAGTAGTTGTCACCATCAAGGCTTGGTTCAAAGCACCATTGAAGCACATAGATTGGTTGTGAGGTTCATTGCATGGGAAACACCAATCATACTCTTGAGCTATGTTGTTTTGCACTGGCACTAATGCTTTAGAAGTAGATGCAACATTGGGGTTATAGGGCTGAAATGGTCTATTGGTGGGAGGCCTTACTTGGCTTTGATTTGTAGCTAGATTGGGTGGCCTATTGGGCTGGTATGGTTGCCTATTAGGTTGAGCTTGAGGATGATAAGAAGGTCTAAAGCTTTGGGCCTACTACCTCTTAGAGTTCATTTGAAGCACCAGAGGATGAAGTAGAATTTTCATTTGAACTTTGATTTCTAGGAGTGGGAATAGGAGCCAAAGTGGGTGTTTGACTAGTGCTTGGATTTTCTAAGTTTGGATACAAGGGCATGGGAGGCCTAGGAGCCAGCTTACCAGCTTGAATAAGATAGTTTTCAGCCCTAATGGCAATGCTATAAGTAGCAGGTAAGGTTGTGCCTCCCATAGATTGAATTAACATAGAAATATCAGAATTCAAAGCCTTAAGATAGTATAGAAAAGCACTTTCAGCTGTTGGCCTAATCACCACTGGAATCCTATCCCAAGAACTTTGAAATATGAAGTTGAAGTCACAGTTTGCTCATTGGGAGCTCTCTTGATAGTTGTGAATTGTTCTAGTAGAGACAAATTGTCTCCCTTTTCTCCAAACTGCTCATGGAGAACTATGCATAACTGATTCCAATTTTGGATAGAACCGGCTCCAAGGCTCCTAAACCATTGCAATGCCTTCCCTTTGAACGAAGATGCCAGCAATTTGACAGCAACATCCATTTCATTTATCTCATGGATTACACAAATGTTAGCAATGTCTTTGACATGATCACCAGGAGTGGTATGATTTTCTCCAGTAAAAAATGGAATGTTCTTCAATGCTGCAATTGGAATTGGATTCTGTGCATTGAGGGCAAGTGGGCTGCTGCCAGTGAAGTTGACAAAAGGGTTTTGTTGTGCCATTCTGATTGGCCTGAGAATCCTTGTTGATTGGATGGAAGGTATACCAGGTGGAGGGGTTGATAAATTCCTGTTAGGTGGAGATGGTCATCTTTGTGGTCTTCTTCCTCTCCTTCCTCTGCCTGGTGATAGTTGCAAGTGGACAAATAGCCCCTCTTCTCGAGTATCAGACCTGGTTCAAATTCTTATCATGTGCTTGGGTAACTTTTGCTACTACGCTGCTGAATTCTATCCTTTAGATTTTCCAGATGTGTTAGAGAAGGAGCCTCAAAAGGCTGGATTCTGCCAAGTTACACACCAAACCTGACAATATTAAAAATTGAAATTAAAACTTTTAAGGACCCGGAAGATACAACTCTTCAATTCAGTTATTGGTTATTGTTGTTCAGCTACTAATCCCTGAAAGGTATAGGTGAAACTCAGGTCATGTAAGGAAGCTTCCAAAACCTGAAATACACCGTGTCGGAACTTGGGATATGCTCAACACCAGGGAAAACCTGAAATACTAAAAACCATCAAATTTTGAAAGTCAAAATCTCAAAATCTATGAATACCCTTTTGAAGATTACCCCATATCTATCAACTGGTGAAATTTTGACTTGTCTTGAGCAAGTTAAGACCTTGAAAATCAATTTCAAAGTTCAGCTAGGAGGTGGAAAAATCAAATTGTAAAACCCGTTGTTTCTAAGTCCAAATTTCTTGCAAGTTCCTTCAAATCTTATGGAATGACCTCTTGGTCCCACCGGGAAAGCCAAAAATATTGATTGTGAATCACAACACCCCGAGTGTCTCGCAACTCGATGGGTTTAGACTCTCAGTGCAACTGCATAACATGGAGCTTTTCCCAAGTGTGGGACCTTGCGAAATTGGAAAAGCTCTCTGGATGAAGGTCGGTTCATATTCCTCTGTTTAGATACACACGCAAAAATGCAGAGGGTTTACTCAAAAACCTAATCTAACTTGCCAAGGAGACGGAGGTAAGAAGATGCATAAAAATAAACCTAAACTAACAAAGGTGATGCACCGAGGAATGAAGAACACCTGTCTTGCCAATAAACACAAACCATTAAAATGCAATGCAAGATCATGCAAAAATAACCAAATTTGTAGTGAAAGATTAGGAGGATGTAAATGAGCACAGAGAGGGTTGAGAATCATCCACAAACATGCATTATTTACTCCAAATATTGATACAATACACTACAAAAATGTCAAGAGGCAAAGTTGCATTACGAGTTTTAGATGGGAGGTTTGAACTCCAGAAATTCTCCGCCAAAGAGAAGAAGGGAGGGGTAAAACAAGAATTTCCAACCTTTAGAAAAAACCCCTTCTTACAATTTATAGGAAGAATGAGAAAGGGAAGAGAGAGGAAATCCAAATCTACCACAACCACCTCCGTATTGTATTTAATTCATCTCATTATGGTGGTAGGTGAAAACCTTAACAAACCCAAAAATGGTAAATTGTATTTTGCGTTTTTGAAGAACTTGTTCTCACCCGATTAAAGATATGTCCAGAGGACCTCGTAAGATTTCAAAAAGTCCAACCTTGCGTGAATCCGAGCTCCCTGTGAAAAGTTATAGCGATTTGAATATCTCGTGTCGTGAGTTTTCTTTCGCCAGTATCAACGCTCAAAATGTTGTGCCTCTTGAAGGTGCGCCTCAGCACATCCATTCTCAAGTCAACATAATCTTGCATGCACCATTGGCACTTTGAAAATTTTCTGTTAACACCTTCGTTATGTGCCTCCAACCTATGCCTTGGCGCGACTTTTTTCATGTCGACACCTTCTGTTATGCACCTTCAACTGTACTTGGCACGAATTTTTCATGTCGACACCTTCGTTATGCACCTTCAACCTGCGCCTTGGCGTGACTTTTTTCATGTTGACACCTTCATTATGAACATCCAACTCGCGCTTGGTGTGACTTTTTTCATGTCGGCACCTTCAGTTATGCACCTCCAACCTGTGTCTTGGCATGACTTTTTCATTGCGACACCTTCTGTTATGCGCCTCTAACCTCTGCCTTGGCGTGAATTTTTTCATGTCGACACCTTCTATTATGCACCTCCAACCTACACCTTGGCGTTACTTTTTTCATGTCAACACCTTCTCGTTAATCACCTCCAACCTGTGCCTTGGCATGAATTTTTTCATGTCGACACCTTCTGTTATGCGCCTCCAACCTGTGCCTTGGTTATTGGTGACACAATAAATATCAGGCTTTGAGTTTCTTTGATTTCCATATTCTTCTATTCATCTATATTTACCCAGGGAGGGAAATATATACAACAAAACCTTCAAGTTTAGGTAAATAAGAGCCCAAAAATGGGGTTATCGTCTTACGCGGTATGTTTAGTGACATCGTCATAAACCTCGACAGATAGAGCAACACACACGGTCAAACTTTATCTAGAGTAAGCAAAGATAACTCTTCCTTCATATCCTTGTGGACTACCTTGTCTTCCAAGGATATTTTAAGAATTTTATTTTATTCATTGAATGAATTGCTTCAGGATCCGGATGACATCATGGAGCTAGTGAAATAGTTTTACTATCACTTAAAATTTAGTTAATGACCGCTTAGATCCTCTCAGCTAAATATCTTATCTTTAACTAGTGACAATATAGTTCCTTGGTCTTTTACAAAGGGTTTATAGTGTAAATAGGTTTTTAAACCTTAATCTAATCTATAATAGGGTGTAAAACCCGAATGCAAATTTAAATTTAACTAAACCTCATTCGATTAGGAGGTTAGCGTGGGGGTAGAAAATGGTAAGTAGCTCCTTGAAAATGAAATTGATTTTGAAAGATGTTGACTCTAGAGAACCCAGAAAACATAATCTTTGTCCCATAATCCCTTGTTATGCCCTTTTATAACATTAAGGATAAATTAAATTTCACATGTGAAATCATGAAATGCAGAAACATGGGATCTTACCTTGAACAAAAATCACCTGTGGATTATGTGTACTTTATAATACTTCCTATCGTGTACTTCTTCTAGATGTTAGAAAAATACTCTTGTAACTCCTTTTTTATAAAACAATGCTAATAATGAAACCATAGTACAATGTAAGAGTAAAATGAGATTATAGGCTAGTAATAATGTCACTCTTAGATTCCTTATAAATCAATTAAACAATTTCAAGTGTTACAAAGAATATGAATTGACCTTGGTGAGATCAAACATCGAGAAAAAAAGATATATATATAAATCTAAATACAATTTCTTGATGTTGAAATTTTGAATTATTTCAACAAGTTATTGATCTATATTAACTATTGTAGGGAAATAAATTTTACGTGATCGAATAATGTTTTTGGGGACAGGTATCTTGAATCTAAATCTTCCTCAAATCCTAATAATTCTTTCTTGATATCACGTCATATTCACTGATGTAGTAAGGGTAATTATTAAACATCATATAAAAATTTGAGAAGCATATTCTTAAGTTAATAACGAGAGAATTAAGGATGTTGTATGTAATTTTAAATGTTGCAAATTAGTATGTAAGTTATGGAAATTTCTATAAAGGATAAAACAAGTCCAACTTAAAATGGTTGAACTGTAATTTAAATGTGGAATGAACTTAATAATTTGTTGGTGGAAAAAGGAGAAAATTATCCTTGCATAGTAATGTTCTTGGAAGATTAATCATAACTAATATGCACTTAAAGAAATGATGTGTTGTGGGTTTGCCAATCCTCGAGTCCTTTCCTTTTGGTTAGGTTATTGCTAGCATTTGTTCATTAGGGAAATTTTGGCATAGAATTGTATATGGGGTTGTCATGTGTCTATGTGAGTTGATGAGTTATGTAAGTGTTGTATGTGTTTTTGAGTTTCTCTACTTGGAACCTTGTGGTATTGTGTAGTGAGCAATGTAATTAACAAAAATATATATCCTTGTATTTTTACCGTTGTCTTTGTGGGTGTGACATATGTAATTATGGCAATGATGTGTTGTCTGTTTCCCAATCCTTGGGTCCCTTTCTTGTGGTATGGTCATTGCTAACATTCATTCATTGGGGAAAGTGTGGAATTGACATGTATATTTTGTTTTCATGTGTCTATGTGAGTCGATGACTTATATAAGTGTCTTATACGTTGTTTTTTTCTCTACTTTGAGCCCATCTGGTATAGTGTAGTGAGCAATGTACTTCAAAAAAATTATTCTTATATCCTTACTATTGTATCGGTGTGTAAAATGTGGGCATTATAGTTGATCGGTAAAACGACTTCTAACCTTCTTTTCAAAGGGTGTGTGATAGTCCATTCCCATATCCTTTCCTACAAGGAAACCTTTAGCATCTCCTTTCGAGTCGAGCATTATTTATCTCCCTTATGTTCTACTCCTCCTTAAACTCTAACCTAACAACTTCATCGGCTCTTGAGAATCCTCGAAATAACATCCAATGATGAATCAAATCTATATGAGGCAACACAGTCCTCTTCCGATCTCGCTTCTCTGTCAGGGTTCATTTTAAGATACCTCTTGGAAATCGAGGAGGAAATACTTGCGAATATCCCCAGTAACCGGTTTCATGGGAAGATAATTTTTGGGGGTTGATGCAAATTTTTCACCTCATTTTCAATTGGTTGGACGGAAAGGCTGCAAACGTGTGACAAGAGATTTTTTGTCGTGTGATAAAAACTTTTTGTCACATTAAAACAAACCTCCTGTCACACATCAACAAGGTTGTTGTCATGTGATAATAAACTTGTTGTCATGCAACAAAAACCTTGTTGACGTGTGTCAACGAGGGTGCTATCCAAACAACAAATCTTCAATCGTGCATCTGCAACCTCCGCACTCCTATCACACGTCAACAAACTCTCTCGCTACACCTCTTCAGCCTCTTCCTCCCATCGCACAACCAAAAATAATTGTTGTGTTTCTTTAGTCTCCTCCATCATGTCACGTGTTAACAAACTCTCTTTCGTGCATTTGTAGCCTCTGCCCTCCTATCAATCATTTATTATACTTGATAACATAGATGCCCCAGGTGGTATGAGTGAGCTAGTAGTGTTATACTTAGTGAATAATATAGGATTCTATAGGGGTTATTCTCAAGGGTAGGTGAAGACAACCCTAAAAAATTAAACTATAATTTTTATGCTAACAGGTCATTGACTTGCACTACAAAATTTTCCTTTTCAAAATTTTCAAAAAATGCAATATTCATCATATTACAAATATTTGCCAATAAAAAAACCCTGATCTCTTTTTCCTAGAGAATCGTTTGGAACGAGGTTCCTCACACCCCCATGCACATCACCATTTCCATTAAAATAAAGGTCCATAATGGTGGTGGTAGTTAAAATCTTTTGTTTAGACATGATTAGTGCAGCAACCCTATGACAATTTGAAAGCAGGGGAACCCCTGTCACATAACAAACCCACCAGCATCACTACCACACTTTATCGTTCAAGGTTCCATGTGAAAAGACCCATACGCATCATGTTTAACCACCAAAGAGTAATAAACAGTGTGATGGTCAGCACAAGGCCATGCATGCAAACATCTAAATCAAAAGACATTGAAGTCTTCTTACATGATCTTTTGGATCATCATACTATATGAAGAGGTAAGAAGAATAGATTGAGGGAGAGGTTTTTTATGGGTGACACTGACACAGAACCTAGCACATGCCTTTCTTGATCTAGCCAGGGTAGTTGGATCAAAAACCCAAAAATTTCCATAATATTTAACAGTCTCAATGAAACTTATTGGTCCTAACATTCCATACAAAGAGCATGGAGGTGGACCTAAATAGTACAACAAGTAACCAAATAATCTATGAAGGTTCCTGGATTTTAGTGATAGAGATTTATGATGGTTTTCCTAAAAAACCAATGTCCCTTTGTAGGACATGAATAATATCTAGCTCCAGATAAAAATGAAAAGAAAATTTCATTATCTAGGAAATTACTTCAGGTAACCCTTGATCTTCCATTTCATTTTGTCCCATTCCATCACCGAGTCAAGTTTTTGTCTAACCGAAGAGAAAACTCCAAAAGACTAAATCCATACCTTCTATTGGATTTTTCAAGGATATGATCAGGTATCGAGAGCTTAGGGGTGGAATCCAGCAAGGAAGGAGACATTATGGAGGATCCAAAGAGTCCAAGGGTGACCATTTCCGAGTTGTCTTAGCAAAAGATCACTTGCACTGCCTAAAACTCCACTCGCAAGGCAAGGGCTCTCCTCTAGCTCATCACAAGTTTGAAAAACAATTTCCTTCTTTCTCCTGTCCTTCTCTTCCATCCATTCATTCCCCTTATTCAATTACTTTGTTTATATTTTTAACAATTCTAAATTATAGATGAATATTCAAGCGGTATTGGGAGGGTAACATATCATGTCCCAATAGTGTGTTGTATCCCTTGTACATAATTTTATTCAATGGTAGTAATCGTGGATTAAATTTGATAGTTGTTTTAAAGTTATTGTCATTTAAAATAAATATAAATAGTTTTTAAATAACTATAGCATGTGACTTGTATAGGGATATATGGTTAAAAACTACAATCATCCAAAAAATATTGATAGGGATATGTGTAAAAATTAAACCCCAAATAGCAATATTTCCTCATTTTGTTGGTTGTTTTTATTTTTAATGATGGTTAGGTCGAAGTGAAGTAGTATTATAAAAATATTAATTTTGGGAAACCACATAATTTATAATACCATAAGATAAAAAAGTTTACTTGTGAAATGATTCTTTCACAAAACATGTTACATGTGAATCAGCTACATAATCTCCTATATACATGGAGATAGGTCTAACAACTCTAGCTAAAAATCCCCAAAAATTTTTGACTTCATTTATTTTTCCTTCGAACTCTTTACAAGACTTGTTTTCACAACTCTCAAATATATCAACAATATCTAATTCACAAATAATATTATAAATGAGCACTCATTTTTGTAACGAGAGACATGAGTTTTATTCTCGAGTTCCACTAATGTTTGAGCTTGTTCTTTCAATCACTAGAAATTGATACACATTTGAGGTTCTCCTTATTTGAATTTCACCCTCATAATATTAAATCTTTATAGATATCATATTCCATCGATAATAAATAGAGTTTTAGTTTGGTCAAAATTTATAAATTTATAAAAAAATTGAAAAATCTTCCACTATTTATTAAAAAAATTAAATATCCCTTTCCCCTTTTCACTTTAAAATGCCTTATTATTAACCATCAACGCACTTAAAAATTATTTACCCTCAAAATAATTTCATTTCTTTTGAAGACAAAAACATAAATAATTACGCATTTTAAGAATCCTACCCACTACTATAACATCTTTTTTTAGAAAAAAAGGTTTTTGTGGTTATAGGAGTCAAAAATAATGATGTTACAGATTTCATATATATATATAATACTTCATTTGAAATTTAAAACATTTCAATTGTGAATTAAACAATATAAGCCTTACTCAATTTTAGGATTTAAGCTAAAGTATTTCTTTAATCAACTTTTCAAGGTTTTTTTCATTATGTATCCATGTACTTCTTCTACTAAGTACCACGAGAGGAGGTTTTAATGCATGATTCTTGTAAGAGTGGCAAAAAAGTGTGATGTCCAAACTTTTTGAGTGTGCACTCACATATATCAAATATACAACCTTGGAGGAACTCGAGTCAATTATTGAGAAGATTACATGAGCATGGTAGAATTTAAATTTTATTTTGAAGATTCGATCAACCAAAATGTTTTTCAATGTAGTGTAAGGACTATGAAGGTCTCATTAGAGGTATCGTCCTTGCCAAGATGGATGGTAAGATTGAGCCAAATCCATTGTAGGAGAGTGGACTGATAGCCTAAGTAATTCCATTTTTGTGTGTTGATTTGTGAAAAATTAAAATTAGTTAGATTGAGTTGAGTTAGAGTCAACAAGGTTTCAAAGTGTTGGGTCGACATGTTAAACGCTGATGTCATATTTTAATAAAGAGATCATTATTCTAAAATGATCAATAAATGTTGTCAAAGGTGATACAAGCTAATAAAAGTTATTAAAGCCAAGAAGGATTAGAAATTGGGCTCGTTAGAGATGGATATATATTTCAAAAACCTTTCAATGCCAATATATATGTGCTCATTGTAGAAGGGCTAAGATATGAGGGGAGAGTCTTCACAACCGAGTAGAGGAGCTTGATTAACCACACTACAATTGACATTACAAGACGGATCAAGAGTCGCTACATGTGAGTTTGGAATTGTTTGAACATAGTGGAGTGTTGTAAGACACACAACTTGAGGAGTGGTCGGGGATTTGAGAAGCTCATGAAGAGCTCAATGTTAATGTAGCTTGGGTCTTGCAAATAAGTGAAAATGGGAAGTATGCACCCACAATACAAAGATTTATGATTAAGATCAAATGTAATATTTTCATTTGAAAATATTTTAGTCTCTTGTAGAAAAAGTTTCAAACCTTTGGATGTATAATATTATAGATCTATAATGTAAAATTCTATAAGAAGAAATTTTGAAACCTTGGCCTTATGCACAAATACGCAAAGAGAAATTTGTAGGAAAATTAAAATATCTATATTTGATAGTGACAAATATTGAATATATAGTCTCCCATAGAATTTTTTTTTCTTTTGATAATTTAATTGAGGTAAGATTTACCGTTGAATTTTCCAAAATAGACATAACAAAAATGTAATTTAGTTTTGTACTTAATTTTTACCTAGCTTTTGGGGTATGAAAAAAGCTTTAAAAATAGAATAAGAAAATATGGATAGAATGAACAGGATGAAAAGAGATACTATAAAAATTACAAATGACGATTCATTCAAGCATGTTTTACACACCAAATGAACTCGCTTATATGTTTAAAAGACACTGAACAATAGCATACTTAATGTTTAAGCCATTTTTTTTTGAGAATAATCCATACAAACTTTATCTCGATCCCAAATGTTGACAAAACACCCATATTTTGGATGAAGATATGCTCAAAAATAATTATATAATATTTTTATTCCAAAAATCATGTTAATTGTAAGTAATCCCCCTAATCTCTTACATACCTTACATAGGCTTATCAAATCTAGAACTACACATCTCTAAAATCACTCCTATTTTATTATTATCCCTTATAACATATCCATGTTATTTCTTCTAATAAATAACTTCGAATGATTTTCTAATGGATCACTAATATTCATTATAATAGAAATTTATCTCATTCCTCATCAAGAAGTTCGGTTGTGATATGCTTGAAAATAGCCAAAACCCTTCATACTATGTATTTGTTACTTTTCCTCACTATTCAAAAGATCTGGGTGTTGCAAACTTTGCTAGATCAATAACCCCTTTCTTAATAATTTATGTGGAAGGAACCAATTAAGAGTTCTTTTATATTATTTTTTAGCACCTCACTCCTCAATAACATTTATTCTTAAAATATCTTGCCATATTGAAAACACGACATTTAAATATCGATGCATACTATCTATTTTTCTTCTACACATAGTTAGATTTCTTCAAAAAGACCAATAATTATTTTGAAGGTGAACAAAATGTTCCTCTCAAATAAGGAGAAAATGTACCAAGAACAATATTCTTTTGTTAAGGAGATAACTTAATTGAGAATAATAATTGGAGCGTTTGAAAATAATTTATACTCATTTCTTAAATATATTGAAATGATGCCTTAAAATTATTACTTTTGTTGTAGATCCCACTCCTCTTCGACGTCTATTTTTCTATGATCATGATTATTAGTTGCTTAGTGATATGGACATTGTTTGATATTTTGGATAGCCTATTGTTAGACACTATGGACATTGTGATTATCATTGTGTTTTGGATTTTATTATGGACTGTATGGGTATATAGAGGACATTAATAGATGTACATGATGATTATTTAGTGTTGTTTTGTTATATGTTGACATCTTGGAATCCTCGATAAAGTGGTGATTATGTTTAGATGATTGGACTAACCATATGAGCACATTGATGTTATGATTTATTAATAATGTGATGATAATAGGTGATCAATAATATGTTTTTGAATGCATCTAGATAGATATAAGTTATAGTGGATCCATGAAATGCAAGGTTATCATAAAATCTGAATTGTGATAGATGGTTATGCATAGGCATAGGGTGATAGTAAATGTTACTAGATATGGTAAAATTGTTATAATTAGTACTTGAAAATAATTGATTTAAAATAGAATTCGTTAAAAATGATAATGATGCAGCTAAGTTGTATGATGATGTTATTTGATAAATGATATATGTGTTTTAATTTCTTAACGTATTGATATGGCCTTGAGGCCGAAGGTGGTATTTTCTTGTTTGTTTGTAGGAAAAAAATCAAAATAAATAAATAAGGGACTAGGAGACTAAATGTGAAAGAATAATAGATGTTTACAACATGGTCACCTTGGTAGTTGTGTGTGTGTACATTGTAGTTTTTCTTGATATGTTGTTAGGAGGTCTCCAAGGGAGAGCAACCTCATAAGTGACCATGGGTGTGAATGTTGGAAATGTTCTTATATTTGATTTTCTTAGTTGAGTATGTGATTTTATTGAATTCTAATGTTTTACCATGTCCTTGTGTTTATTAGTGCGCTCTTGATTATGTTAATTAACTATATAGAGTATACAAATTGGGTGATGTGATAATGTGGAAAATGAATGTTGTAGGTAGTCCTTATTTTTTCTTCATGATTTTGGATGTATTTTATTTCATCTCGGTTTGTGTACCCATCCCCATCTCTAAAATTCAGATTTGGGCTTTGATCCCATTTATGGAGGATTTTGGGACAAGTTTTACTTTTCCCATACCCCTTAAACTATCCCATTAAACCAAACAATGATAGGAGGGGTAAAAATTAGCCCTATTATGTGATTTTGAAGAAGAATGGGCAATTAATTTCCACATTTTTCCTAACTCTCTTAATGATGTCCTTTAAAGTGTGGAAGGGTGGATTTTGTGTGAAAATAGAAGTGTCATTCCCTCACCTTACTCATTTATGGATTATTGGATTATGTGTTTGACTTATGAGGTGGATTGTGGAGAAATGATGTGGCATCATACATGGAGCCACCTCACTACCCTCTCCACCACTTTTTATTTAATGGAGTTTCTTGGGTGTTATGGGGGTTACTTTTGTAGAAATTTTTGATAGCTTGCATAGGAATTGAATTGGATTTGGAATGAAGTTGGACCTTGGTTGTTTGAAGGTTGAAGGATATATCAATGGCAAGGTATGGTATTATACTTGGTTTTTTTTTTTCTTGTTGTATATCGAGTTGTGAATTATGTGAATGCTTGTGATTTTGTCTGGGATTGGGTAGAATTTTACATAGGCATGGTTTAGGGAGACGGATTCATGGCCATTTTTGAGGTAAAAAGGAGTCTATGAGGATTTTGTGGAGGGTGTGCGGGAAGGGTAATCTATCTATGTGGAGCTATAAGGAAATTGTGACATTATGTTATCCCGCAAATGGAGAGACATGGGTATTATGTGTGTGTGTTAGTGCACTTAGAGGCCTTGGGTGGATACCTATCCCACTTGGGAGGTATAAATAGATGTCCACAATGGTTTACATTCTCCTTCGGTTCAACGTTTTGAGCCTACGTGTTTTTGGTATGTTGTAGACTCTTCTTAGTGTTATTGTTTCTTAAATGTTGTAAATTTGTGTGTTCGAATCTATAATTGTGATGGATGCCATGGTTGTGAACACCCCTTATTCTCCCATTGTTTGGGCCCAATGAAAAGGTTGGCTTCACCTTCTCATAAGATTAAGGTTGGGAGGTGAACCAAATACTAAAGGATATGGTTTGGATGTATGTTATTGATCATTAGTCATGATGGGAGGAGTACTTGTATTTGCTAGAGTTTGCGTGAAATAAAAAAATTCAATGTTCCATGGGCATGGCACCATTCTAGGAATTATATTGAATACAAAGTGTAGTACAACTTTGAGCTATGATAGATTAGAGTACATGGTTAATATTTTAACACCTATGTTATAAGATATGGAGCAATAAGTCATTTTTATTAGGCAGAGACTACATGATGCACATGATATGAAGAAATAGTATGTGGATTATAGGAGGAAAGACCGCATTATGAGGTTGCCATGAAGGTGTTTCTTAGAGTTAGACCTCATAAAAGTCCCATCCATTATATAAAATTATCTAAGCTAGATGCAAGACTTGTGGGTTCATTTGAGATCTTGGAGTGGATCATTCCCATAGCCTACTACTTATCTTTTCCATCGATCTTATCTCGCATCCATGATGTATTTCATGCTTGTATTTTATAGAGATATATACTCGATCTATCTCATGTCTTGGATTAGACCACCTTGCACGTGTAGGAACAAAGATAGGTGATTGTGGATCCTGTGTGCATCCTAGAGTGCAGAATCCTGGGTCATTGAGGGTGTGATATTGACCGGGTGCGCATATGTTGGGATCAATATGATGAGGCATCAGCTACATGGGAGGATTCCACACTGCTATGAGAAAAATTTCCAAATTTTGTACAATGAATTCTAGGAGGATGTCAAGACTAAGGGGAGCGAGATGTAGACTCCACTCATCTTCGAGACCTAATTTTCTATGATCATGATTATTATTTGCTAAGTTACATGGACATTATTTTGATAGTTTGTGTAGCCTATTGTTAGACACTGTGTACATTGAGATTATCATTGTGTTTTTATTTTATTATGGAGTGTATAGATATCTAGAGGGCATTGATAGATATTGCATTACATGATGATGATTTAGTATTTTTTCATATATGTTGACATCTTGGATTCCTAACATTGGTGATTATATTTA